>VYZW01040881.1:31287-103147 GCA_013401315.1 Balaeniceps rex | reverse complement strand
GCTGCCCGGCGCGCCCGGCCCCGCGGCGCGGGCCGAGCTGCGGGTGCGGGTGCGGCTGCCCGGCGGGCAGGTGACGGAGGAGAGCCTGCAGGCCGACAGCGGCTCCGACTGCATCAGCCTGGAGCTGCGCACGGCCGACGGCGCCCTCGTCACCCTCACCGCCGACTTCAGACAGGTAGGGCTCGGGCTCCTGCCCCGGCACCGCGTCCCAGCGCCGGGCAGCTCCCGCTGCCTGCGCCCGCCCCGCGGGAGATGCGTCCCCCGCCAGCTCGGAAGGTGCCGGGGCGGGGGGCCCGCGCTCGCTCGCAGGGATGCGGGGCTTGCCCCGAGGAGGACGTGTGCGCTGGACGCCTGTCCCCCTCCCGCGGTCCCCCAGCCCCGAGGAGGGCAGCGGTGGGATAACCCGCGGCCTCTTTTGCGGGTCCGGCCTCCCACGGTGATTCCCGGCTGAGCTGGAGCAGATCAAAGTCCGCAGCGTGGGAGCTGCGGCCCTTCACACCTCGCGGGTCAGCAGATGGGCTGGGCGAGGGGACGGGTCAGGGCTCTGGCGCGTGTTTTTTGTGGGGTGAGCGCTGGTGACATTGGTACACGAGGTCCTTCTGGACCTGGGACCGACTCGGAGCCTGGGAAAACCCTGGCTGAGGGTCCAGGAGTCAGAACCGGCTCTGAGGAGGGGGGTGGTCCTTTTGCATGTGTAGGGGAAAAGTCCATCCACCCTCAAGCACTGTCGGGGTCTTTGTTTGCAGTCTCTGCGGAGCAATTCTCACATGTATAGCACCAAGCCGTTTAGGCAGGCTGCTGTCCCCAGTGGTGTTACACCTGTAACCTGGGCTGCCTCTGTGGTGTAAATAGGCGGGAAAGATCCCAGCGGGATGGGTGGCAAAGCCTTTCCCGCTCCCAGCCGGCCCTAGCAGCTCTGTTTTTCCTTGCTGAGTTGCGAGTAGCATTGATTTGCACAGCAGGCTCAGCAGCAACTGGGAATGGAGCAGGGCCAGGGCAGGAGAGTCTCTGTGCGGTGGGGAGAGCTCGGGTTCCTGACTCCTGGATGGGGGTGTTTATGCTCTGCTGTATCTCTAGGATATCTCCCTCCACGATGCATGTGGGGTACAGTTAGTTCCTTAGGTGGAGTCCTGCTGTCTTCGGGAGCACGGGTGTGAGTTTGTGGTGTGGGAAGTGTTTCACCGACAGCTGTCTGTGGGACTGGCAACAGCCCTCTGTAAGGAGAGCCTTTTCTCCCGGCCCAGCGTGTGAGAGGTGGCTGCTCTGCAGGGAGGTGATACTTGCTGAGCTGAAGTCCGAGACCTCATGCTTCTCAGCAGGAGATGGTAGCTTCTGGGCCAGTGTGGCATTCTTCGGAGCATGCCAAGCCTGGCTGGATGCAGCGAAATTTCTATTGCACAGGGAAAAGCTGTTTGCTGCCATGTGGGTGGCATGGCTGTCCGGGTGGCACGGCAATGTTATCTTGTTCCAACCCTCTGTTCAGACTGTTTGCTCAAGTGGACTTTGGTTTGTGGCAGGAGAAAGCTCAAACCCATGAGATAGGAAGGTGTTGTGTCCCAGCCTGTTGAGAACCTTGGAGCCTTCTGCTGGGGATTGTTCTGTTGCCTCTTCTCCTTTCAGCTATGCTCTTTGGTCCCAGTCTCCTTGCAAGCCTCTCAGGTGGCCCTCTTCCATCTGGAGGGTGCAGGGTCAAGCCCACCTCTTTCTGAGATGCTAGCAGAAGCCATGGTGATTTTGGACATGATGCCGGCATGCATGCAGGGAAGCAGTCCCATAAAAAAAAATTCCAAGAAGACAGCACACCAGGGAAGTTAAAGGAGGGAGGGATGGTGGGCTCTTAAGCCTGCAGTTTGCAAACTTGCATATCGCAGTGTATTCCTGGCCAAGGGAAATCCAAGCTCATTACAGATCCTCTAGGTAGGCCCTTTGGGAGCCTGGGATGTGACTTGGGGACTTCTGGTGTCCTGAGCTGTTGATCATTTCAGCATTTTTCACTTGCTTCAGCTCTTCTTGAGGGGAGCTTGCTCTCAAATCTCATCTGCAAACCCAACAGAGTATATGTTTGCTCTTTTCTTGCTCTTACCCTTACTATAGTTGAGCTGCTTCTGGGGTCAGGTTCTCTGAAGGTATCTTGACTTCAGTATGTTAAATCCTTAGCTCCATGTGTGCCCTCAGCTCCTGCTGGAAATACACAGGAGAGAATCCCTGGAAGGCTTTGCAAGGATCAGACTTGCAGAAGCCCATTCCTAATCTTCAGTTTTACAACAGTTGGGTACTGGCTCTTTCTGTTTCATGGCTTTGCTGGAAAATAGCTGAAAAAAGCCAGAAGGACATAAAGGACGGAGGAGATGAATTTGCGGTGCAGTGAGTAATGATGTGAGCAGGCAGCTGCCTGGCCAGGCTTCCCCTTCTGACCTGTTCTCCTGGCTGCACACAGGCATTTCCCTGTTCTGCTCTGGTTCTCATCTCTCTAACGTTACACAACTTCTCCTCCCCAGAGAGAAGGTCTTGAGGCTCTTAGCCTTGGTAAAAGCAGCTGGGGTTGTTGATCTGGCTTTCCCAAGCTAGATTGTGTGGTCATGCTGTGGCCAGGATGCTGGGTTTTTGCGCAAATGATTTTTCCACTTCCCTGGCTTAAACTGCAGGGGGTTAGTCCAAAGGCAGATTTTTTTTTTCCTTTGCTGACAAGGAGTTGCTGCTAGACCAGGGGCTGGAGAAGAAAGGAGTTATAATGAGATCACGGTTCATTGCTCTGCTCTGATGCTGATGGAAGCTGGGTGGGACTTGAACAGTGGTTGGGTCTTCCAGAGAGATGGGATTTTCATTTCTCTTCCACCCCTGCCTCTCCTTCAGAGCTGAACCTGAAGGAGTCTTGTCCTCAGAGCACACCAGGTTTTTTTCCTCATTCTCTAGTGCAGCACAAACTGGTCAGTGGGAGGCCAAACTGGGACTTGATGTTTTCTGGGCAGTGCGGTAGTGAAGACCGTTTCTTTTCTTGCAGTTTGAAAGAATGTGATGAAAACACTTCTTCTTTTCCTGGGTGGCACTGTCAGGCACAAAATGTATTGCAAAAAAGAGTGAGGGGGGACAGCAACCCTAAATGTTGCATGTAATTTGGATAGCATGATCTTGCCAGTTGTTAAACAGTGGCCTGAGAACAAAGTGGGTGGTTTTATTCTAAGGTCAGCACAAAGATACAGAAAAGGTTCTTTTTCCTTTTGATTGCTGGAAAAGTTGTGCTGGAAACACAAGGGAGAAAGTATGAGTAATGGTATTTTAACACTTGCGCTGCCAGTCCTTTTAGTTTCCTTGTTAATAAAGCTGATGTTACGTGATACTCTGGGGTGGTGTCCATCGTGTTAGGTGCTAAATGACCAGGTGATGTAGGAAGGCATCTGTCTAAAGATATCTGTGTCATTTGGAAAGCAAGTCTCTTCTCCTCCATAGAGATACCAAAATATAAAAGGAAGGTCATTCAGCACCCTCTGGGAGGGCAGAGATGGGGTGGGCTCATTAAAATATGGTGGTGTTTGTTACCCTGAGCTGTACTGATGTACCTAAGAATGCTCTCGCCTGAACTGATCGCTTAGGTGTGGGTAGCAAAGGCAGCGTGATGGCCTGCTGAGCTGAGCACAGGGCTGGAGGGCTGAACTCTTCGGAGCTGCCCTTTGCTCACTCCACTGCTTTGGGGAAATCACTCGTTAGGTAGGATCCAGTTTCAAAAGTGGCTTCTGGCAGTTACTTTTAGGCATCCCTCGGGTTGTGGGTGCTGAGCATGAGGATGCCTAACTGGAGGGTGTTTTTCCAAGCGTCTCAGAGCATTGTGGGGATTTCTGGCTGCCCTGTGCTTGTAAGAATTGGGGTCAAACCTTACTGCTCCTGAAAATGTGCTTTGCTTTTCCCCCTCTCCCAGCACATCCTTAATTTGCCTTTATACATACCTGACTATAAGAGGCAATGTACCAAAGTGTCTTTATTCTAGCCGTTTCCAGTAGAAGAGGGGTTAAAAAACATAATCCCCACCCAGTCAGGGTAACTCAGCTGGCTGGACCCCCAGTGTGGATGCAATAACGCATTCTCCGTGTTGTACAAGCACGACTTTCTGGCCAGCTGTAGCTGTTCCCCTGGGGCAGTGCAGGCAGGGCCCTGACCACAGCAAAGGCTGCTGACAGGGTAAGGAATAAGCGCAGGAGTGCCGGTGTTACCCAGTGCCCCGGGCAGCGCGTCCCCTTGGCATGTGCCCGCACTCTGAGCAGGCATGCGACAGCAAAGACGAAAGTGGGTCCCACAGCAGCACTGATGTCCTTGAGGGAGAGAAATTTGGCAGGAAAGCTGAATGGGTTGCAGGGAGGAAGGCACTGAAATAATTTATTTTCCTGGGAACTGGTTTGCTCCACTCAGTGTGAAGTCGAGACGCTGGGATCAGATCTAGACCACACAGGCTTGTAAGTCTCTACTGGATAAACCCTAGAAATGGAGGTTGAATTGTTCTCGCACCCCAGATGACAGTCCCTGGAGGAGCTGGCTGAGGACTGCGAGGAGGGAAGAAGTTCGACGATTTCCCTGCTCCTTCTTGCAGGCTAGTCTTTGCTGGAAGTCCCTTTGGTAGGTGCAGGCAACCTGGGCTGTTGGGAGCGCGGAGCACTGATTTCCTTTCCGCCTTTAGGAAAGAGGAGCCGCTCTCCCCTTGCCGTGAAAGCCAAGGCTGTGGTTACCTCCAGTGCCATGGTTAGAGCAGAACCGGTTGTTCTCTGTTACACCAAACATTTCTTGTCCAAACCTAAACAATAGCTGTAACTGTACCCGCCACACGGGTGCGGGTCAGGGCCAAGGATTCTCAACGCCCCCATGATGAGTTCATCCGGAGAGTCCCCGCGTTGCAAAGGCAATGTTCTGCTGGGACTTGTTCCCTGCTGGGAAATTTTGCAGAAACCCAGAATTAAAGGTGCCTTGGCCAGGTACCCACCTTGGCACTGATTCACCCTACTCCTGCTGGTGGGAAAGAGGTGAGGTGGCTGGGGAGGGAAAGGCTCTCTCTGAGTAGGAAAATCTGTGGTGGCTCTTTCGGTCTGAGAAGCACGACATATTTTTGATGTGACAGGCTTTGGTTCTTGCTCCACCTGAGGTTGCATAGCCAGGGCAGAGAGCCGGGAAGCTAGGGAAAGCCAAGCAAGGCTTTGAGACAGAGAGGTGAAGCAGGGCTGGGAAAAAGACGAGACTGACTTCTTGCTCAGGAGAGAGGGGTCACTGCAGGGTGCGTGTCTCCCAGAAAACGGGCACAGTTTTAGCCTTGGTCTGAAATCCACAGCAAGGGTTGCTTTGGGTTTGCTTGGAGCCAGGTAAAGGTGGGATTTCTCTCTTCAGACCAACACATGCCGTAGGAGCCAGCTCCTTGAACGAAACAGCTTGATTAAAGCTGATCATTGGCTCACTAGCTATTTCAGTGCTGGCAAACCAGGACCATTCCTGTCTTTCCCAGTGCACCTCCCTGGGTATCAACAAATGTGCTGGAAATCCCTGACACCTGGAGTTCGGGCAGCACCAGAGCCCTCTTCATGCCAGAGTTGCTTCCTTTAGGTGCCGTGGAGTGAGACAGAGCTGGGAGAGGGACGTGGGCCACAAGCACTGCGGGCGCAGGGAGGAGGAGAACAAATGACCCCCTCTCGGGGGGACCCAAGCCCAGCGTGTGAGGGGCTGCAGGCGTTGAGGGTGGCCGCTCAGGGCAGCCGCTCTCACAGGCAGCAGCATCAGCAGGGCTGGTGGAACGGCTGGCTTAGATAAAGATCTGGCTTTGCTGTTTAATGTACTGTCCGGGTAGCCCGGCGCAGAGCCTTTCTGATTCAGCTGGAAGGGGCTGTGGCAGGCACGTGGGGAGCGAAGGGCTGGCTGGGTGTGTGCCCGAGGGCAGGAGGGGGAGACATGAGGGACATCAGCCATGCCTTTCTGAGAATGGAGAATCTGGGGGTGGACGAAAGGATGGGTTGTGCAGTGGGACACCACCCCGATGATCTTTACTGTCTTCTTCCCCCTTGCTCTTTCTTCCTGCTGCTGTACCTCCCCCACTGCAAGACCACCTTTCCCCACCTTTCTCTTTCTTTCCCTCCTTCCATCCCCTACCAATGCGCTCTTTCAGTGATGATTTTTGCAGGCATCTTTACCAGGGGTCACATGGACTCGTCCACCTATAAATCAGTAAGCATACAGAGATAGGCAGATAAATATTTAGATTAGCTGAGCAGCAGCCCTGGGTCACTTGCTCGCTGATGGGATGGGAGCAAGGCTGGAGCTGGAGGCAGTTCAGTAAGGTGCTTTGAGGGCAATACAGCAGTGGCTGGTGACCCTGTGCACCCTGAGCTTGCTCCTGGTGTCTGCCTTGGGTTGGAGGGTCGAGTAGGTGCTTGGATCGGTGCCCGAGAGCCGTTCATTTGCTCCACTGGTGCATTGTCCTGACACAAATTTGGTCCTTCCTCTCCTGTGTGCTTAGAACTCAGAAACACTTAAAAAATACTTAAAACCTTTGTCCAAATTTATCACTGAACGGGGTCACTGAATCCAGGAGCCCTTTGTATGCCGTGGAAGTGGTGCCTTGGGACCTGAGCCCACTTGGGAGGGAGGTTATCTCTGCCTGGGCTCAGGGGGGCAGCTGGGCTCTGGGCTTTGGAGGCAGAGCGAGGGACCTGCAGCTGCATGGGATCGGTCAGGAGCTCTGGACCGTTTGCTAGGAGCAGTGAGAGCCGTGAATCTCTCGTACATACCAGCCACAAGAAGGAGAGAGTTGGGTGTCTGAAGGCTAATTCTTAAATAGGCAGATCAGAAGGATTAATCAGTTGCTCAGCGTGTTCTCGTTTTACAAAAATTGCTTCCAACCTGGGAAGTACTGCACTGTTTTTAATCTCCTGCCTGTAGAGGTTGTCGGCCCAAGTGCAAAACATGGCTATCGCTGTTTGCTTTTTCTAGGCTGGATGCTGATTGTACGAAGTGAATTAAAATTAAATCTGCAGCTGAAGAATGTGCCAGGGCCAGCTACTAGTTTTAGTCTACTCATCCTTGGGCCTTGCACAGTATGGGAGCTCACAGCAGAAGAGCTCAGCTGGAATGCAGCTGGACTAAGTGCACATGGGAACATGGGTTGTTCAGTGGTGCCAATGTCTCGGTGGGAATTCTCCCCATCAAAGCTGTCAAAAAATAATGATTCCATAGTAATTTCACAAGCATTTTTGGTATCTCTCTCTTCCCAAACCTCCTTCATGTCCTGCTCTTGTGGTGAGTTTTCAGTCAACAAATGCACCCAGCAAAATCCTTTCTCCTGTCCTGGGGAGGGAAGCGCATCCCAGATTGCAGCTGTTCTTTCAGCTGTCCAGTTGTGCACTGAATTGCATACCCTTTTCTCTCCCGGACATGGAAGAGAAGGCAGGGACTAAATGGTGGGCTGTATGAGCTAGTCTGCAGAAAAACTCAGCATAAACACTGCTTGTAGAAAAGAGAAAGGCTCCCTTCTTCTTGGGGCAGAAGGAGGTTTGGAAGAAGCTGAGCTTATGAGCCATACAACAGGAATAGCTCAGGAGGCCAGGAGGAGAGGGATGATCTTAGCAGCTTGGCATAGCTTCTGCTTGCTGGTCCCTAGCCACCAATATCTGTCCAGTTCTCTGTGGAGGACATTGTTAAGAGCGATGGCTGTGGGTGGGTGCCAAAAGGCGATAATTGCTCTTCATACTGAGAAGGAGGCACAGTTCTGATCCATCTGCTTAGCCCTTGTAGTAGCATGGTCTGACACCACGACAGGGGACGGCAGGCTCCCACAGCGTGTACAAATGCCCCTGAAGCCAGAAGCCAGATGAACTGATACCTGCATAGAAACCAGTGTTGACTTATGCCAGAACAGGAGACGGGGAGGTTTTGCTATTGAACAAGGTACTCTTGTGAGTCTATGTGAAGGTAGCTATGACTGGTTTCCAAGCTGGTTTTGGAGATGGACTACAATCCATGTCAGAAGCGCTCTCTATAAAATGCCAAAATTGTTGACCTGGGCAGAAAAGAAGGTTATCTGCAGCTGATCATAACAGGTGCCTTCTGGCTTTGACAATCTGACTTTCCTTTCTGTTCTACATGCTGTTGGATTCAGAGATTAATAATTTGTTCTTCAGGATACCAGTTGCTCAGAAGCAAGTGAGGGAAGGCAGCAGAGGAAATTTGGGACTGCTTGCCCTAAGTAATGCATGGAGATAATGGCTATGTGATATTTGTTTAACAGAACAAAACGAGGCTCCTTGGAGGCTTGCCTCCCTTCTTGGTGAAGGATGGAAACCCCCAGCTGCTGTGCGAGGGAGCCATGGATGTGGGATGTGACCTGGCAGCAATTTGTCCTTGTCACAGTGGGATTGCGAAAACCCTTACTTCTTTACAGACACCAGTTATTATGCTGCAGGCTTTTAGGTGGGATTGAATCTGGGACTACACCCCTGTGCTCAGGTAGCAGAAGTATGAGACCTTTGACTTTGTTCTTTTGGCTGAGCCTTTCTCTTTGACCCTGACTTCTCGGTTCACCCCACTGATGGCAAAGATCTGTGACTCTCGCTCTGTTTATTTCTCTCTTTGTCAGGAGGTGAAGATCTTCCGTGCCTTAATTCTAGGGGAGCTGGAGAGGGGCCAGAGCCAGTTCCAAGCGCTCTGCTTTGTCACACGGCTTCACCGCAACGAGATCATCCCCAGTGAGTCTATGGCAAAGCTGCGGCAGGTAAGAGGCACCCTGCAGCTGGCCTCAGTGCTGGCTCCGTCCCCCAATCCATCCAGGGTTTCTTAGAGCTGTCCTGCCTGGATTCTCTTCCCAGGCAGCTGCCCGATTGTTCAGCTCTTAGACCCACCTTTGACCACCCCTCCTGATTCAGGGACTCGGTATTAAACTGAGTTCATCAATAGCATTGATCCTGTTCTACTAATAAACTAGAACGAGGCGTGATTTAATTCAGCCTAGTCTGTATCAAAGGGTAAGTGGATGGCTAGAGCAATCACCATGAAAACCCCTGCCCCACATTGCCCAATGAAGTACTGATTTGGGACCATCTGTCACAAGAAAGCGTTGATAAACAATCACAGGCAAATCAGAGCAGTGATAAACTATCATCAGTTTCAGCATCAACAAGAAGTTTAAGTGCCTTCCATCCAGGTAGGACGCAGGTGCATTTACAGAGGAACATCCATTTGCACATCTTCTTATGTTGGCATGAAATCACGACATGCTATAAGGAAGAATTTGTTGCAACCAGGATTCAAGTTTTCATTATTTCATTCTCTGCAGAAAAATCCCAGGACAGTGCGGCAGGCTGAGGAGGTGCGGGGCCTGGAGCATCTCAGCATGGACGTAGCTGTCAACTTCAGCAAGGGGGCCCAGCTGAGCTCTCACATCCACAATGTCTGTGCAGAGGCCAAAGAAGCAATTTACACCCGAGAAGAAGATGTCAAATTTTGGCTGGAGAAAGGTAAGTTTCCTTTGGTTTCGTTGGAACTGCTTCTGTCAGCAACTTGGCACTCTGCTGTGATCTCTCCTGCCAGGTTTCTGGTGATCAGCACAGATCATTTTGGCTTCTCTTTCACTGTCTTTCCAGTGAATAAGGCATGTGTATCGCTCGCTTGCGTGTCACATTGCACTAGTCTATTTGTTAGCATATCTGACTTCTTTTGGTGGTGCTCTCCTAGTGAACCTAATCAGGCAGCTATTTTCAAGGTAACCTTTCGCTTGGTCCATCACCCAAGTGTGTTCTTTACCCACTTCGTGTATCTTTTGGCTTACTTTCCCCAGGGCCCTTTCTTCTCCCACGGTTCCTGTTCAGACTCGTGTCCAAACAGCCCCTGGAAATGCACTCTGTCTAACCTCACTCTCCTCGGCTGTCCTGGAGACTGTGCAGAGAGAGCAACGCTCGCTTTGGTGGCTCTCTCCTTTGGCCTTGCCTTTCGGCAGCACCCTGAGCAATGTCTCCTTGCTTTCTCCCGCAGGGGTGGATGGCTCCATGTTCGAGGTCCTGCCACAGACATCTGATCTCCCTGACCTGCAGCGTTGCAAGCTGTGTGCAGACCGCTGGAAACCCTGCATTTGCAGCTACTCACTGAGCATCGAGTGGTACCCGTGCATGCTGAAGTACTGCAAGAGTCGCGATGCTGGGGGCAAGGTTTCTTCTTACAAATGTGGTATCCGCAGCTGCCAGAAGGGCTACACCTTCGATTACTATGTGCCGCAGAAGCAGCTATGTCTCTGGGATGAGGAGACCTAGCAGAGCCAGGCCAGACCTTTTCAAGGGGCAGCTCATCTGCCTCCTGCCACCATTTATGATGCTAAGGGCCTCCTGGAGCTGGCTGATCCAAAGAAGGAATACGGTTCACAGCGGTGCCTTGTACCAGGAGAGCTCTCTGTGTGTGCCTTTCCTTCTGGCCCCCTGTGACTCCCTCCCCACCTGACGCTGCCTCATACTGTGATAAGCGGGCTCAGCTCACTGCCTGTTGATGCTCTCCTGCCAGCTGCCGGGAGATCCGCCTTCCTGGAAGAAGAAGGAGACGCAGGTTTCTGGGGTGAAGCACCTGGAGGGGTGTGTTTTGCCCTGCTCTGGAGTTAGCAGATGTGAAAGGGAGCGGCTCTGATCAGTTTTCAGCCTCAAGCATCCTGGTGAGTGGTCAGGGCAGGAGAGAAACGGGCTTGATGACCTGGGCTGTCAAACATCTCTGCCACTGAAGAAGCCCCTTCACTGACTTCTCCACCTCCTGGTGACACAACACCATTTCCCAGTGGGAAAACAGCTGATTTATGGGACCACATACCCTGAATGAGGAAGGTATGAAGCCTACCCAAAGCAAGAGCCTGCCTTTTTCTAGTGTCCAGCTGGCTGTTATATCCTTTCTGTGGCTAGAAGATATAATGGGGGGATATATCCCAGCAATGACTTTTGCCCCTAAAGGGCTCGTAATTAGGGCTCTAATTAATCCCCATTTAGAATAGTGAAGGCCCAACTTTTTGTGTTGGTTCTGTGACTCTCCCACTAAGAAAGAAATACCGAGAGACTTGTGACTGCCATCATAACATTGTGGTTGCAAGGGGGGAGGATGATCCCAGGTGGGTTCGCACTGTCATTTTGAAGGAGACAACATTCTACATCTACGTCCAGTTTTACGTCCTACTCTGCCAGCAATTCACAAGAAGCTCTTAGATAATTGTACTGCTTTGCTGTGCCTTCGTTCCCCCTCTATGTGAAACAGAGATGACACTGAAGCTGACCTTGGCCCTGCTATATACCTGGAGGGCGTCAGAGAAAAAGCACTGCAGGAGAGCTGCCTGGTTCCTGTGTCCTCTTCCACTCAAGTCAGAACAAGCAGGGAGAGGAGAGAGGCTGTTGGGGTCGTTGTGAACCCTGTACCTCCTGGTGAAAAGCCTTCACGATGTGCCTTTTTGCCTAAAATACAGGAATTTTTGATAAAAAAAAGAATTTGGTCACAATTATTTTTGTATTGATCACTTAAGGGGGGAGGAGGGAAAGGTATTTTAATATTGCAACATGAAGTAAAACACACTTGAAATGATTTTTTTAAAACAAATTATTTATCATTTGTAAGGTAAAATAAACTGATTTTTTTAAAGCATCCCTGGCCTAAAAGATTCTCTGTGCATCATAATCTGTGTGTGATCCAGTTGTTTGGGTTCGTGATTAAGAGTTGTTCTCTTATGGGTAAGTCTCAAGCCTGCACCTAGGACGTTGAAGACCCATGGGTGGGGGGGAACACCCTGCTGTTCAGCATGACCACAGCACTTACCAGTGTGGTCCTGTGTCTCAAGCACACCGTCCACCCAGCCCCTCAGCAGGGAGACAGCTTTGACTCATCTCGAGCAACTGTGGAAGCTTCGAGCCCAAGCTGTGGTGAAGTGAAAGACCAGCAGTAGAAGCAGGTCCTGGGGTTAGGCAGGCTGGTGCCTGCTCTTCTCTCCGGGTCATGGTGGGGTCCCAGAGGGGATATTACGCAGATGTGCAGCTGCACCGCGTGGCTGAAGGCTTGTCTGGGTCCAGCAGCCTGAATAGAGTGTTCTTTGTCTATTCCTCTGCAGCTACAGCTGAGGGGAGATGAGGGCGGCAGAGTTTTGGGCCAGCTCAGAGCTCTTATCTCAGTGGCTGCTCGAGGGAGAAATGTGGAGTGCTGATTCCCCCTAGTGTGGTGAATGCAGAGATGGGACAAGGACTTCTGCAACCTCAGCCCTTCTCTGCTTGAGCCACTGAGGCAACTTACCCCTCACTGTGATTTCTGGGGAAGCTGAAATTGCTTCTTTTTCACTTACATGGTCAGCATTTACAGGGGCGTGTTCTCTGCTGCAGCAGGGCACCATGGGACTTTGTCCCTGCTTGCTGGACTTAAATCCAGCTGTGGGGTGAGGTGGGCTATGAGCAGGGTGGGAGAGGATTGCAGGATGGCTGTGCCTTTCTGCTGGGAGCCTTGCGTAGCCCATTTCCACTGTTACCTGCTGTACAGGACTGCTGAGAGGGGACATGAGCTCTCTTTGGCAGCATTGCGTGATATCCCAGAGAGCTTGAATGTGCTTATTTTGTAGCGGTGAGGCTCTGGGGTGCCTAGATTATAGAAACATCTCAGCCCTTCCCCGGTTCTTTTGGCAGCGCTGAGCTGAGGTATTCCCAGGCCACCTCGGGAAAGCAGCATGGTGCACAGCAGCACCAAACCATCGCCTCGGCTCTGTGGGGTGATGGAGGAGCCGTTTACAAGCTGGACCCATGTTCAGCAGTGTGGGTTGGAGGGCGTTTTGAGCTCTCTGTGTGCAGCAGGGCCAGCGCTGCGTCCTGGGAGCTCTGGGAGTACCAGCTAAGTGAAGGTGGTGAACTCTAACTAACGATGGGCAGTATACGCTGAGCTCGACTCGATAGACATTTCTGGATTTTTGTGCGCTCCAGCGGAGCTGGGCTTTGAGGGGAGGTGAGCAACCGGGCCATGTCCCTCGGGTGTGCTGCAACCGGCCGCGCTCGCCAAGGCGTGGGAGGGAGGTGGTGCCCCCGCTTTCCCGGAGCTAAAGCCGCCTGCCTCCAGGCTCCCGGGGCCTCGAAGGGGCCCGACCGTTCGGCCAGCAGTGCCGGGGGGCTCGGAACGGCGGGGGAAGCCGGCTGCTTGCCCTGTGCGCGGCGGAGCCCCCGCGCTGCCCGGGCCCGGGGATGCGGGTCCTGCCCGGGGCAGCCCGGCCCGGGGCCCGGCGGGGCACCGCTTGCGGTGCAGCTTTCCCGGCCTCCACAAGTGGGTGCTGGCGGAGCGCGGCTCTGCTCCGCGGCGGTGGAGGGTGGCCGGGGGCAGAGGTTGACGGCAGAGCCTTCCCCGGGCCGGAGCGGGCAGCGGCGGCGATGCGCAGCGCCGGGGTGCGGGGGTGCGTGTGGTCCATGCCCCAGCTGACAGCTCTGCATCTCGGTCCCTGCAAGATCTCGCTCTCTCCCCAGCCCTGCTAGAAGAGAACTGCACTGCAGTGCATTCGCCTTTCCAGAGAAAAATCCTTCTTCTCGATGCACTTAAATAACACCTTCGAAAAGCAGCTGCTGCAGGTGGCGACCGGAGACCTGCCCGGCACAGAGAGAAGGTGCAGCACTGGTATAGATCCTTGTCGCTAGGAAAAAGCAGTGGGGGATTTTGTAACGCCTTTCTGCAGTTCGTGCTTTCAGGGCCCGTCCAAAGGCCATACTCCATAAATCAAGCATTATCTGCAGAGCTTATCTTCCTCCAAGAGGGGAATAAACACTGGCGGCAGGAGTGGAGGAACGCATGCATACAGTGAGGATAAGAGCGGATCGATCATTCACTGATGGCCATGGGGAAAAAAAAAAAGCAGCATATCTGCTGGTATCTAGGAGTGATCATCTCAGGACAGAGATAAAGCAAATCTGCCTTTGCCTGGAGAAGGTGGTCTCGTTTCCACAGCAGAAAGGAGTGATGGTGCTGTGATCCCTCCCCTATTTTTTCTCTCTCTGGGTAGCAGAGGTGTTTCAGGTAGCTTAATAAGGAGGGTGTATTCTCTTGCCTGCATAGCACATCACTATGGGTACATCATAGCACATCACTGAAGCCAAGGGTAACCAGGTGAAGGGCTTTGCTCCCACAGCTGTTTGGGGAGAAAAACACCTAAATATTAATTTTTTCCTACTGTTCCACTGAACACAAAATAATAGTCGGAAAAAGCAGATCCCACCAGCTGCAGAGCGGGACTGGTGGCTGGAGGATTCCCGGCTGTATTCGGCAGCGCCTGTAGGGCCAGGAGGGGGCACTGCGGCCCTGCCCATGGCCGGGACAGCATCCCCGGCCGGAGGATGCCCGGGATTCCTGCCCGGCTGGAGGTGCCACCGGGGAGGACCTGCCTCCCTGGGGCTCCGGGACAGGCTGCTCGGCTCTGGAGCAAGGGAAAAGCACCAGGAAGCAGCGAGAAAAGATCGGTGTCAAATGAAACTCCCTACTGGTGTGCAAAGGAGAGCTCTCGTGGTCCCCAGCCTTCCCAGGGCCTTTATCCTGCACCCCAGAGGCCCTTCAAGCTGGCTGGAAGCCACGAGCAAATCCGTGTTTGACACAGTGAAGACACCTGATATAATCAGTCTTCAAGATAGGGAAAACCCCGCCGTGGGGGCCATGCCGAAAACACTAGAAAAGAGACCAGCAGCTGCCCAGGAACGCCGCAAGGATCAGGGCCTGAATGGCTGGGGCTCTGCCACAGGCTCGGGATCGGTGGCAGGAGTCCAGCCCCTCCAGCAGCTCGAAACAAGCTGCCTGCGCAAACCACCCCGTGTCACCTTTCTGCTTCCTGGAGCAGCGCTAAACGCAGCCCGCAGAAATCTCCCCTTGCGCCCTGTCCTGCAAATGTTAGTCTGACTCGGGAACTTCCCCTCCTCCCTGCTTTCCCCCTTCCATCTCTTCCCCCACTTTCCCCCTCTTTTTCCTTGTTAGAGTTTCGTTTAACACATCCACCCTTTCCTCCCAGCGTGTTGCCCTCTCCTGAGGATGTCCTCTCTGACCATGCAAGCCAAGGGCAGGCACTCCGGCCCCATAACATCGGACTGGGTTGGAGGTGAGGCTCAAGAGCCTGCCTTCCCGCCCACCCATCTCTTCAGAGAAACCTGTCTTTCCAGGGAGGGAGAGCAGTATGTGGGAAAGCCGAGAGCCCTGGAACGTGAATTAGCCAGGGAGAGATGAATGTGTGATAGCTTGTACCTGGCAGCTACCAATTGAGCATGTTAACGCTTTCAGGAGGGGTTTGAGCAGTGCTGGAGCTCAGGCGTTTAACACAGGCGTCCTGCTACCCTGGGCCGTGGTAGGGGTCATCAGGGTAGTGCACAGCAGGGACAGGGAGCACCCGCAGCGCCTGGGTCCGTCAGGATGGCTGTTGATCCCCGTCACAGCACAGAGTGTAGGCTGAGGATCTAGCCTCTGGCAGCTTCCTACCAAAGAAGCCAGCATCGGAGGATTTTTTTGCCCGGCTTCCCTGGAAGTCAGTTAAATACTGCAGCTTTAAACAACATGGAGGAGGAGGAAGAGACTGACAGCCATTTCTCTCCTCTTCTTGGGGGACTGACATACCGCACAGAGCACAAGTCAGGAAAGGGGAGTCTCCATGTGCTGGTCCTAACCCTGCCCTGTGTCTTTAGCCAAGTCAGGTTACCCTTCTGCTCTTAACTTTCCTTTTTGTGCTGGTTGTTTCATATGGCATCATTCGGGTTCAGCCCAGACCTAGGGGATGCAAAGGCTCAGCCACACAGGCTGCTCTCGTGGCTCACTTTGAGCAGACCCCAGGGTTTATCGGAGTGGCCAGAAATGAAGCGAAAGGGCTGCTTGCTGGAGGGGCTGTTCCCACAGCTCGGGTGCCTTCCCTTCTGGGCGCTGGCGGCTGCTGCCCAGCCTGGCTCGAAGCCTCGGCCTCTCTTAGGCATGCATTGCGAGAGGCAGAGCCAAAAGCCTATCCACGAGGGGACAACGGGGACCTGGGGCTGACGGCGGAGCCCCTGCGAAGCCCCCCAGCTGCAGCCCAGCAGGCAGGTGCTGCGGGGTGTATCGGTGCAGCTGAGGGCGGGCAAACCGCCTTCCTTCCTCCCTCCTTCCCACCCCACCCCACGCCCTGGCAGCGCTGCAGGGACTCATCCATTCCCGAGTTACTAATATGCAAATGGGCGCTTTTGCATGGGCCGGGCGCCAGGCTGCTGGGTGTCAGGGCACCCGAGGGAGCCGGAGGTGGGGCGAGGCGTGGCGCGGTGCCGCATGCTCACCTGGCCCTGCATGGCAACAGGCAATGGAGCTCTAGGTCCCTTCGGGAGCGGACCCACGCCCGGTTTGAGAGGCAGCGGGTGGCAGAGGAGGGAGGGCAAACTGGCAGCCCCTGGCAACCTGGGGCTGACGGCAGGAGGCTGGGCGCACCGCGGATTTCCCTCCACCAGCAGGATGGTGAACCTGGAGTCTGTGCACGCAGGTAAAGAGCACTTGAGGAAGGATCGGGCTGGAGCTCACCACGTAGCTGAGACCGTGGACTTGGGCAGGAAATGGGATTGCTCTGATTCCTGTGACCTTTCCTCCCTCCTTTCCCTCCTCTTTTCTCCCGCCGGAGCTGGCTATCACAGCCAGCGCCTGGTTAAGTGCCCACATTCCTACCTGGGGATGGATGCTGCCCTGATCCTATTTAGGGGGCTGCCAAGCCATGCCCACAATGTGGGTGCACCGCTCGCTGCCAGCCCTAACATGGGTTGGGGAGCAGAGCGCAGAGGTCTCTCGGGTACCTGGAAAATGAGCATTTGGTGCCTGACCTGTGGGTCCAGTCATTGGGATAAAGCTGGGAGGAGTGAGAGGGGATAAATTCACAGAGGGATGTGGCAAGGATGGAGGGGGGGGGTGTGTGAGAATGAGACGGGACATGGGTGGGAAGGAGAAAAGTTAATGACAAAGAGGGAAAAGGAGGGAGAAATGAATGAGGAGGGAGCCGTAGGAGGCTGGGTTGCGTGAGGAATGAATGAACAGGGATACTCAGGAAGAGAGAGGCTCCTTCCATGGGGTCTGACCCAGAGGTACAGCTTAGGTAGTCTCACATCGTCTCTGAGCAGACCTCCCCTCTGCAATTAGCTGGGGAACAAGAGCAATCACTGCCGAATCCCTTGGAGCTGTGCTGAGCTCCGGCTCGCCCTGACAGAGTCAGTTTAGCTTCCGCCCTCAGCTCAAGCCCCCAAGCTCGAGGGGAAAGTCTGCATCCCTGGGCATGCTGGAGCAGAGGGTGATGCCGGGGTAGGAGCAGAGCAGTGGCAGCAGTGAAGGCCGGATCCTGACAGCCCCTCCTGTGGCAGGGGCAGGCAGCAGGGTGTTGGGGGTACAGGAGCCATGTGCCCTGCTAGTGACCCGTGCCTGGTGCTTTGTGCAGCAGGAGATGATGCGTGCTGTCTCCAGGTTCGGAGCGGAGGGGGCAGATACTTCCATCAGTCTGTCCCGGGCTCGTTCCCTTCGCATACCTATTGGCACGCTGCAACGAAGCTCAAGTGTTTGGTGGTCCTGCTGTGCAGGGGAGACCTAGGGGTCCATGCCCCGTGCTTGTAGCCCCTCAACAGGCCCTGCCTGCATGTGGGCTCACAGGCAGGCCTGCAGGGCAAGGCAGAGGCTGTGACACCTAACACAGTGTCAGCCTGCAGCGGGCTGGTGGAGGTGGCCAAAGCCTCTGCTTCGTGGTTGCATTGCAACCTCTCCAAGGCGCTGGTATGCCAGCAGCCCCTCCGTGGCCGGTCGGCACCCTGCTGAGCAGGCTGGCTCCCTGTGCCAGCCACGGGGAGGGCAGCTGGGGAGCCCCCGGCGCTGCAGAGCCGGCCGCGAGGAGAGGCTGCGGGAGGAGGGAGGCTCGTGGTCTTGGCTCAGCGTGTGAGCCTGACTAGTCTGAGCACCTGCGATGGGTGTGCTTGTGTGTGGTGTCTCTCGGGGACGCATCCCCCGCAGGCTCCTATCCACCCATCTGCTTTGCTTGTGGGCGACTCTTTCTTCATGAGAAGATTCCCAAAATCGATACTGTGCCCTCTGTCAAAGCTAGTGGCATCACTCCCAGGGTGGATTTGGCCCGGAGCTGCACCAAGCCGGGCGCACGCTGAACTTCCATTCTACCACATCATCCCACCCTGCCGTCTGTCAGAAGGGCCTAAGGTTTACGCAGTCTTTTTGCAGGGAGCGAGACCAGCCTGGGCCCAACGGCTTTCACGTGCCAGAGCCCAGCGCTGGTGGGAGGGTGTTTCTTCACCCTTGTGCAAAGGCAGTTCGGCGCGTTCAGTCTTGGGGTCCCCGAACAGTAAAGCCTTGCAGTAAGCTGCTTGCAGAGGTGTGCTCTGTTTCTTCCGCGGCCATGCAGAGAAGATGCAGCATGCAGAGTGAAGGTGGGCTGCTCGGGCTCACCCTCCTCCCCGGCAAGAGGGCTTCCCTGCAGCAGCGCGTTCCCTGGCGTGTACCACCGCCTCCTCCCCGGGGCATTTGGGTATTTCACCCTCCTGGAGCCTCCAGAGGGGGCTTGGGCATCTAAAGCGCAGAAAGTTCAATGGGCTCCAGGTAATGGTCTCAGCCAAGCTGCGTTCCCCCCACTACCACCACCAGCTTTCATTTTCCCTTTTAAAGTCATCAGGCTGGTTTACCCTGGTGCCCATGTCTGAACAACCACTAGGAGTAAGGGCTTGGGAAAGGTTTATTTGCTGACACCATTTGTTTCAGCAAAAATATAGATGCAGATATATCCCCGGAGAAGTGTCTGCACTGGTATAGTTTCTTTGGTCTGAGTGAACAAACCAGACTACCCCTACTCCAGGTATGTTTGCTAGCTGAGGTAGAGCAGCACATTTTTAATATGGCCCAGGCCACAGTGGCGGCTCCTAATAGGTCTGTGGTTAGGAGTTAGGCAGTCCTAAGCTGCATTATTTTTCCCAGAGATTTTTTTACTAGCCTGCTTATTCTCTGGATATTGCCAGACTAGCAAAACTGTACAGTGGGGCTTGCATTCAGTCAGACTCAAAGTCTCACAGCCTTTTTTGTCTTGAGATATTTTGTCAGATGTTGGGGGGGTTCAAAACCAGATGCATCACTCTATCCTGATTTATAGTGGAAAACTCCTGGGTGTCAATAAAAAGGTGTTGCCTTTATTTTGGCTACACTTACATCATATTAGGAAGTAATTCCTCTGTATGTCTGCTCCTTGTTCGCAAGGACCCCTTGGAGGATGACTGGTGCTGCACTGCTGTCCATAGGTATACAACAGCTGGCCAGCCCCAGATCGGTAGGCTTTGATCAAAAGGGTTTTCTTTTTCCTCCTGGGTTGCTTTTTTTTTTTACCCCCACAAGATATTTAAACTTTTATTACATTTATGTAATAAAAATGTAATAAACATGTGTACATTTATGATGGGAATTTGAATCTTCATGAAAATAAAATTCCTCTGCTCTGTGTATGAGAGAATCACAGGGTATCTTGTTATCTCCTGACTCCAGGAGAAGGGAATTTAACTGATGGATAGCATGTGATATTTAATCAAGCTACAGCTGCAATTCTTCCTTTCCTCCCCGCCCACCCCAGGTAATAAACGGCAGAGGGGCTGAGGGCTTACTCCTGTGAGAGGGAGAGAACTTCTCGTGTGTCTTCCTTTCCTCAGCTCTGTCTGAACTGCTCTGTCTCTTGCCCTGTGCCCATAAGGGGCTCCTCGGTCTTGGGGATTAGATAATTTTCTTTCACTAACATTTGTTATTTGTGTGTTCATAATGAAACATGCATTACTTTTTTTTGCAAACCTGCAGGCTTTCTCACTAGAGCAAGCACCAAGCTTCTTAGATTTAAGATTTTTCTTACTCTATTTTATGAGAACTTGGCTTTTTTAAGATACTTTTTGGCAGCAAGCAAAACTTTGTGCTTTGTAGATTGCCTAAGTTAGGGTCCCTTGGCAGTATTACAAGACACGAAGATGTTTATAGCTGATGATAATTGCTCTTCCTGCAGTAGAAATGCTTAGAAGCCCCACTAAATGTTCATGTCTTAATTGCAGTGGGTTTATTTGAAGGGAAAAAAAAAAAAAATCCCACAACTCTTTTCTCTCTCTTTTTTTTCCTCTCATGCTTTAGTGCAATTTAAAGAAAGGAAGTTTCTGAACTGTGTGAATGTTTCTGCCCTCTGTCTCTGGTATAAAGTCTTGTCCTCTTTTAATTCCTTTATTCATTTGCTGAAGAAAAAGTTTCAAACTTTAACCTAAACAAAGCTATTCAGTTTTGGCCAAAGAGCAGATAATTTGCCACTTGCACACTGGAAGTTTGAATAGGGGAAAAGAAAATGTGAATGAACAAACAAACGGAAAGGCCTGCCTGCGTTAGTGTGAGTAATAGAGGGAAATGGGTATAAAACCTATAGGGTTCTTCTCACCCTTTTGGCCGTTTGGAAATAATACAGGCGTATTTAGGGAAGAGGAAAAGGTTTGCATGATGCCTTTAAGAAGGCTTCCACCTGCCTTTTCTACCCCAGCAAAACCACAGCAAACACTGGCCCAGCTTCCATGCTGTTGTTATTACCCGATGCAAATCGGATGACTTCTGTGGCCGGGATTGGCTGCAGGAAGCACATGCAAATCAGTTGGGTCTTTATAAAAAATTATTATCTTTTTTCCCCAACTAGCCTGGAAAGAGTTAAAATTCCCATGCAAAGGGTAGAAGAGTGTCAGGGGGTGTCCATCTAAATTTGAATAGATGTTCTTCCTTCTTTCACTGGTGTGTACTTTGCCTCTTTTAAGGAGGAGATGAGTAATCCAGCGTAAAGTTGACTATTCCCACCTTGTCTTTCAGCTGTCCCCGAAGGAGAACGTGGCCCCGGGTGTGGCGGCAGCCATCACTTCAAGGGTAAATGACAAATTTATTGACATTGATAATGATGGGGGGGAAATATGCGGGAGCTTGACAGCAAAGTACTCTTCTTGATCCTGGGTCGGGGACGGTGCTTTGGAGCAAGGCAGCTTCTTCGTGGTTTGCAAGGGGTGCGAGCACGTGCATGTGGGAGAAAGCAGGGAAAATAGCGTGCAAATAGGGATCAGGTGTATTGAGAGAAACAAGCTGAGTTTGCAAGGGAGTGAGAGGAGAAGAGACTTCGCTCCCCTCTCTGAGAGCATCTTGGTCCGTGCCTGCCCTTCTGAGGCCGGTCCTCCCTGCGTGTGCTTTGCACAGCACCAAGCACTGGTCCGGCTGAGCCACCTCGAGGGACAAGGGAAGGATGTGGGAGAGGAGGGGAAAGCTGGGAGGGCTCCCCTGCCTCCACAGGTGTAGTGGAGGATGGTGTCAAACTGAGAGCCGCACCAGCTTGTTTGGGAAGCCTGTATAAAGTGCGGGGGACAGGCTGGGAGGGCTCCCGGTGGTTAAACAACCCCTCATCCTCTGTGCGGGAGAGGAGTGATGCAAAAGGTGAGAACGCAGCAGCAAATTGGGGAGGGGGGAGAGGAATGAGGGGGATGCAAAGAGCAACAGGAGGGAAAGTGCATCCTCGGAGCTGATGAATATTCTAGTGACTGTATGTTGAGGAATCAGAAATTTGAAAGTCTGATGGTTTATTATAATTACACATTCATTTGTGCTGTTTAGTGGAAGCCACATGTGCCTGTTGCCTGGGACTGTGACCTGTTATTAAAATCAGTTGTACCTCCTTTTCCAGAGATCAAGATGAGCGGTGATGCAGCAGATTCCACAGATACTCGGCACGAACCTGACCAGGTGGAGCCAGGTAAGAAGGGTCTGGGACACGGGGGGCAGGTGAGGGAGCAGGGGAAGGAAAAGAAAAGAAAAGGGGGGCCATGGGTGCTGGAAGTTTCTGTCCGTGCTTTGCTTGACTCCTGTTGCTGCTACATTGTGCTCTTCCAACCAGCCTGGGAGTTGATCAAGAATGTGCTCTGGGCTAGCATTGCGTTCGTATCTTGATCAGCATGCAAGATTCTTCTGTAACAGCAGTGAATCAGTGTGTGTCTCAGTGATGTCCTCTGCAGTTTTAGCGTGGAAATACGCTCACATCTTCCCAAAGCAATAACGCCATTGAAATAGTCTTGGTCCGCTCACTTTAGCACAAATAGCTCTTTGTTTTACACAGGGTTCGTGTCAGCAACGTTTCCTTAGACAAAACTCGCAGGGACTAAGCCTTTTTTGGCCATGTATATGCAGAAAAATGGGAGGTGCTTCGGGAATAATCAAATCCACCTAGGTAGTTCCAGCAAAAATTTATCACTCTTCATCCTGAAGCATGATTGGGTTTCTCATCTCCGCTACTCCCATCTGACAGCTGCTGAGACTCTCGCTGCTCCGTGGCTAGAAGCCCCAGTGTTCCTTGAATATGGAAAGCTGAAGAACAGGGTGATCCTTTGAAGATGATACCACTGGTGTTAGCACTGATTTCTGCCAGGTTACCTACCACCTCCTGCACTGCCACAAGGTGTGATATACACCAAGAAAAAATCAGTTTTTTATTTTCTGGCATCTCTTCTGACTGCCACTGCCTGCAGTGGGCTTTGGATGCAAGACCTCAAGGCTGCAATTTCACAAAGGCTCTTGGTCAGATTCCTTTTTAGGCAAATAAACAGCAATAAGAAATATTTTTAGCACCCAGTAGGTATAAGAAATTAAAATTATCAGAAACAGTGAGGCTCATCTATAGACTTAGAAATAAACACCTTTTAAAACTAAAACTCATAGAGACAATGTAGAAGAATCATTGTTCATTGAGTAATGAAGAGCCCTAAGCTTGGGGGGGCGGGGGGAGGTGTAGCAGCAGTTTAAAACTTTACACGGAATGATTTTACTGTTTCTCTCTTACTTTCGTCATTTGAGAGGACTTAGAAAAAAATTAGATCTTGGTAAAGCCAGAGAAACCTAGGCATGTTTTAATGGGACTAAAACTACCCCTTTATTTACACCATACATTGAGGACTAGAAATCCTCTGTGCTCTTAGCTATTAAGCCTGGTTATTTGACATAATCTAAGGTAGAGATAAAATCTGGTTCTATTCACGTCCATGAAATCTGATTGACTTTGGTCAGGTCAGCTTCTGCTCAGGGCTTTCAGATGACCCCAAGCTGGTTTTTTGAGATAAATGTTTCCAAGCCGCGTAGCAACAAACATGTCCCCACCTTCTCAAGCTCTTTCAAGAAACCCTGGTAGCTGTTACAGGGCCTTAAATTGGAAACTGGAGTCTCCTGAAAAGTTTTGTGCATCTTGGCATGCAGAGCTGATGGATAGCATAGACGAATCAAGATTAGGGAAGGCTGTATTATTACGAGAGTCGGTATTTGGGTTTGGTATTGGCCGTTACTAAGTGCAGTGGGGGACTCCCGCCGCTGATGCTGTAGTCAATAGTGTTAAACAGGGGAGAAGCTGCCACCACAGTTGATTGGATAAAATATGTTTGTCAGCTTAAGCTTCCCAGGCAGCCATTAGTGTTAGCTGTAGCACCTCTTTCTAGTGGTAATTGAGAAAAGAAAGCAGAGAAGCGAAGTCAATTTGTTTTAAAACAACGAAAATGTTTGTAGCAGCGTTAACTCTGCTTCTGCTCTAGGAGCCTTCAAATCAAGCAGGGAAATCAGAACAAGTAAATCTTCTTCATTTGCAAAAGAGTGACACTTCCCTGCGGACTGATACGAGGAACCTGTTTAAATTATTCTTTTTTCTAACACAGTCCCCGTGACTGGTTGATCTGTTCGGGATCGTCAGAGATCACCACATCAGACTTAGCTGTGATGAGAGACACTGCAGAGAGTTCGGAGCTTCTTGCGGGACTCTAGCAGATAGCCACAACCCCTCCTGCGGGGTGACCAGTCCCTCGCAGGACTCTCAAAGAGGGTGGCCAGAGCAGAAGCGAACGCTATTGCTCAGCTGTACATGTTGTATCATACTTCAGGTGGTGTAACCTGGCACGTCAGCCCCACTGGCAGTCACAACCAGACAAGCCCACGGAGGGGCTGCCTTGATGCTTTACCTAAAACCTCTGCACATCTTTGTCGGGTTTGGTTTTTTTTTCCTCTTTCCGACCATTCTGTTTATAAACAACAAAGCTCTTTGTACTGAACTTCCCTGGAAGTTTTTATTTTCCCTTATACACATTGTTAGAGGAATATTTACTGCAACACCTAATAGTTTAGTGTTTTGTTTACTAGCTTCATGTGGGAAAATCTGTTTTCCAGTGACTCATTAATTGAAGACCCATTTACTAGTGAATTGGACCAATCCACACAGCTCCCCAGGAATCTTGTTACCCCCAAAGGAGAGAGTAGTTACCAAACTAACAATATTATAGCTTAGAAAGAATGGAAATACTTCTAGGTGCAGATTTACAAAGGTCTTTCATCACCAAAAGATGCAGACTGGCTCCAAGAAGAATTTAAAAAAAAAAAAAAATACTGGAGGGAGTTGGGTGCCAAAATGCTTTTGTAAACCAAGCCCTTGATCTAAAACTGATGCCTGAAGATCTGATGGGAAGTGTCAGTAGCAGAAGCATAATCTCATCCTTTCATATCTCCGCCAGTTCTAGGCTTAGAGGGGAAAAAAGGGTAATTTGGGGCATTGTTGTACTTTGAAAGTGTTTAAAATAATCGTGGGGCTTTTTCT
This sequence comes from Balaeniceps rex, assembly GCA_013401315.1. NCBI lineage: Eukaryota > Metazoa > Chordata > Aves > Pelecaniformes > Balaenicipitidae > Balaeniceps > Balaeniceps rex. The sequence goes on along the minus strand of VYZW01040881.1, from coordinate 78,525 downwards.
TTTTTGAGAAAATTGTCAAAATTGTTCATCTTTCATAGGAGGTTAGGAAAGCTAAGCTTTTTTTTTTCTTTTTCATCCACACCAATTCCATGGAAAACTCTTCAAAGCTTTTAGTGAGATGTTCTCCAAAAACCCATGTTTGTTTGATTCCACCCCCCCGCCCAGGTCTACTGGTTGTAGTGAAATGTTGCCGTTTTACAAAAAGCCACAATTTAAAAAAAAAAAACAAACAAACAAAACTTAGGAATATCACCCACCTTACCCAGTCCTGTGAATGTTAAGCCCTCCTTTACTTTAACTCTGCCTTTTTTATCACAGCACATGTGTGAGGGGGGAGAGGGGAATAGGCACGAGTTTCTCCCGCGGGGGCCGTGGGTTGGACTGCCTTCCCCCACGCGCAGGAGCTGTGTCGGTCGGCCCCAGTCCGAGCACGGGTCATCTCTCCACTCTGAGCATCCTCTTCACCCTTTCCTGAGTGATGCCAGCGTGGTTTAACGCTTGGCGTGCGGCGGCTGTGGCTGGGCTCGCAGGCAGTCCCGCTGACTCCATGGGGGGTAATGACAAGCGTGAGTTTTATGCTTGGCTGTAAGCTCTTTTCATCTTTTTAAACTGATGAAAGCCATGCCAGCAAGTTCTGGGTTGATTTTTTTTTTTTTTTAATGGGAACTGTGGGGGCTTGGCACTGCAGAGTGTCGCCCCTGGTCTTCAAGCCGAGAGGCAGAGATCTCCCCCTTCTTGTGGTTTATCTAAGCCCTCTGTATCTGATGCAACAAAATGCTGAGGTGGGACTTGCCTCTGTCTGTCTGTTTGTTTGTGTCAGACACTTGTTCCCCGTTTATCTGCTTGATCAAAACAGGTTACACCAAGCAAAGCTACTTCCCTTTGATTTCATCTGTTGAGGCTATGGGGGGGAAGCCAAAGCTTTAACAAAAGGGCGATAGGGAAGCTCTTCAAACACAACCATCAGTAACTGAATAGCTGCAGGCGCTCCGAACATCTTCCCTCCCCACCCTGTAACATGGGGAACTGGCCAGCCTGCCAGGAGCCCAGGGCGGGGTGCGCGATGGGCATCCCAGCACACGGGGAGAGGAGCTGGGGTGTGTACGTGTGGGTGCAATGTAGGACAGCCCTACAGCATTATCGCTGCCTCGGGAGCAGCCGGTATCGCTCCCTGGGACAGTGGTGGCTGGCTGACCCGGCAGCTTTGCCCAGCTGCGTCGGGTCTGGGATCTGGAAGAGCAGCAGCCAGGCAGAGGAGCGCAGTTTCATGGGGAGGGCACGTGGAGCCAGAAGGCTGGGCTCTTGGCCTGCTTCGGACTCTGGTGGCGATGGCAGCGGGGTTATCTAACCCTCACAGCTTGGGTAACATATCCGGGTGCATTAGGAAGCAGTCAAGCAGATATCTTCTCTCTGAGGGTAAGACAGGCCCTTTCCTTTAAACCCTGAGAAAATGAAAATGGTAAGGAGCTGTGATGCATCTGCTCCTACGGTCTTGCAAAGTGTCCCTTTTGAGGGGACTCTCCTTTGAATTTCATTCTTCTCCCCCTGCACCCTCAACTTCAGCCAGCTTGTGCCCGTGGAAGGATGCCAGCATGACACCTTCCTCCACTGCTGCTGCAAGGCACCTAAGGTCCCCTGCCAGTGGAGGAGAGAAAGCAAGGGCAGCTCTGAAACTGGACACCAAAATTTCCCACCCAAGCAAAAGATCCTCCCAGTACCCTGGCTTCTATGTCAGTGCATTTTGCATTAAATCCATGTCAGGGTGGGTAGAAAAACAGAGACCTTGTCTCAGTTTGCCTCTCTGCCACACACTCCCTGTACAAACCTAATTAAGTCTATCTCCGTTCCTCAGCTCCAAAGTGAGGGTCCCGATCTTTTCTCCCACCTTTTTGCCAGGGTGTAAGCTCTTTGATGTAGGTGCTGCTCTCCCCAGGGATGGGTACTGCACTTGGCAGAATGGAGCCCTGATCTGTGCTGGGCTCTGGAGACACTGTTGTTTATTGTATTCCGACCATAAGTGTCTGGGTAGGGTCTCTCTTAAACTTGACGGCTCATGCTGGAATAGGGTATGGAGGCTCTGACCTCTGCGTCAGCTTCTAGCTCGGGCAAAAGGAAATGTGCACAAGCGAGGGATGTCAGGCTGGGCAGTGCAATGCCTTGTGTGAGATGAGTTGGTGGGTGCTCAGGCAGTGCTGCTTGGTGCACTCCTTGTTGCACTCAGGCAAGCTGAGAGATGCACGGTCTGAGCTTTCCTCTTTTGCCTTTTGTTGTTACCTCTTCAGATCGGGCTGGAAAAAGATTGCCAGGCCAAAGTCTTTTGAGGAAACTTGGCCTTCCCTGGCCCCACACTGAGCCTAGTCCTTGGCTACGCCTCTGCTCTCCAAGGCTAGCTCTCCCTGGTGAAACTTTCCTCAAAGCCTCCAGGATCTCTCCTGTCTTTTCCCCCTGCAGCCATGCACAGCCCCAGGACAAGTCCCGAATAAATGAAAGCAGCAGCAGTCGGGCTGGAAACAGCTGGTTGCTATGGCAATTGGGCCTGCTCAGGATTTGCATAAGGCTGATGATTTTCATAGCACAGCCACATTTAAGGCAAGCAGGAGAAATTTCCATATTCCCAGCTCCGAGTCAGTTGGGGCGTGGGGGAGGCCAGGAGGGGGCTATTTGAAATTCAAATGAAGGTGATTAGGGTTTGAGGTTGGGTTATTTTATTTTTTTTCTTAAACATCCCATTATGGAAGAGGATAAAAAAGGATGGGGAGGGGAAAGGGGAACAAAAGGCTGGTTTGACTTGAATTAGAGGGGCAAAGGAAGAGCTGGTCTGATCTGCCTCTTGCCTCTGGTCTAAGAGAAGAGACTTGCCCTCTCCCAGCACCTGCAGGTGAAATGTTTTCCGTGGGAACAACTGCTGCCCTCGGGTTTCCTTCTGGAAACTGCCCGAGTCTCCCACACTTGCTGTCCTTCTTTCTCCCCCTGCTCCCTGCCCCACACGAAGGGTATATTGCACTGAGCTGCAGCGGGACTAGAAGATGTGATTTCTTTGAGGTGTTGCTGACAAAGGAAAGGCGTTTTTATAACCCAGGGGTTTCCACCCAAATGAAACACTTGAGTCTTCAGTGAAAGCTTCCCCTGGAGTCTGTAGCTGTCTGACTGAGTCAGCACAGATTCACTTTCCTTGCTAACCAGCCTGAACTTTCCCATGGAGATGCTCCAATGCCCCAGTTTGGTTGGTTTGTGTCTTTAGAGCAAACGGTTAACATGAAAACTGCAGCCCTACCTGGCTGCCTCGAAAACTCCCCATCCTGTCCACACTTCCCCCTGCTCCCTTTAAAAAGCACTTCTTAAGGCAAGCCTTGGGAACAGCGAGCATCCCAGCAGGGCATGTAAGGATCCAGGGAACTGCCTGGTGTCTGCTCAGCTTCAGGTTCTGTTCCCCAGTGCCACTGGACACAGCTGGAGGGAATCAGGGGTAGCCACTAAAATGGGGAGAAGGTGATTTAAGTGAGGTCCTACCACCCAGGGCTTTTCCTGCTAGTTCTGGAGAAGTTGCTGGTCTGACTGCTGGGAACAGTAACATGAGGGCTGTGACTTGGTATTTGCTTGAGTCTCTGAAGTGAATTGAAATCCTGAGGAGTGTATCTGATGCTGAATATCTTTTTTGCTTAATAGAACCACATCCTTCCCAGTGCAGGTGAGCATCTTGCTTCATTTACAGCATGTGGGTCAAGGATTGTTTATAGTTATAATAATTGTTGCCACTCTTTTCTTTACTGGCTGTTGGGTAATCTTTTAACTTCACATGTTGCTTGAGGTGAGAGATTTGATCCTTGTTTCAGTTAATGTGAACGAGTTAATTTCTCAGCTTCTAGAAAAGGTACATTGAAAGGCATTCTACATCCGGCCTGCTTTGTCAATCTCTAATGGCATTGTGTTTTATCAACTGGAGTGCTAAAATCTTCAGGATAGGTGAGATTAATCTTAATTTTAGATATTCAATACTTTGGGGCTGAAGTCTGACCTACTCACCCCAGGCTCCTTGTACAGTCAACAATGAAAATAGGTATCTCCAGAAGGTGATTCATGTCTCTGCCGTCTATCTTGGGGGCGAGATGAATTGCCCTCTGGAAGTGCCTGCTTCCTCTCCGTGGCTGTAAAGGGAGCCTAGAGCAATTGGCTCGGAATTAGACACCTAAAAGTTAGACATCTAAGCCCAGGCAGCTGAATCCCCTGCCTGGTGTCTGCCTGGCACTGTTCCTCCCTCGCCGTTCAGCTGTTCTGAATTTCCCTCCCAAATGCACGCGGCAGAAAACTGATTCCCTGTGGGAATTCCCCAACACCTGTTAAAGATTGAAATCACCTTCTAATTCCCTGTCCCTTCTGCGCAGCTGAGATCAAATTGTGAGGTGAATTAAGCGTGTAGTTGTGTGGGAAGGGGGATAAGGTTAGCCTTCTGGTTGCAGCCCTGTTTTTGTCTTGGGTGAAAAGCCACAGGCGGCTGTCGCTCCCCGTAGGTGATATCTGCATATTGCTGCATGCGTTTGCCTTGTGAAGCTGAGGGTGCACTGAAATCTTGATTTTACTTTTCTCCCATTACGGCGCTTTTATCCTCAAGTGCCGGACTGGCTCGGCGGCTTCCAGTGGGAATCGTGTCGGTTCTGATAGAGCACTTGTCTTTGGTTTTTCAGAGCAAACGGCACGTTCCAGGCGGGGGGGAACAGCAGCGGGTGGGGGGAAGCGTCCGGAACTGTTTTGCTACTCCCATCCCCAGAGAAACCTCCCCAGGCAAACTCGCACCAGATCTGATGCCAGTGCTATGCAAAACAGCTGCCAGGTGAACCGAGGAGAGTAGCAGAGTCCTTGTCTGCCGTGCTGCGGGGAGCCTGCTGAGCTTATCACTGCCTTTTTCCCCCTGTCCGGAACACCCATAAAGAGGGGAACGAAGGCTTGTTTGATGGGGAAGCTCCTGGGAACCATGGTGCAAGAGGCTCAAAGCAATCTTTCTCCATTTAAATCCCAGGGCTTCCCCAGTTTGATGCAATTTAAGGCGGGGAGGACTGTGTCTAGCAGATGCTGGAGACTTTGGATCCCATTGTGTCTGGCTGGTGTAGCAAGAGGCAAGTTGTTGGCTGGTGCGAAGCTCCATTAAAATTAGTGGAGTTCTGGCAGTTTACAGCAGCCGAGAATCTGCTGCCACTTACACTTTTCTTTCTTTTTATCTCCTGGAGCTAGAAAAGATTAAATCTTAAGTGCAGATCCTCATTGTTTGAACAGCCCGTTCCTTTAAGGAGAGAAATGACTGCTTCAGTGTGAGTCCTGATGTTGATAGAAACTGGGAGGAAACTGAGTCTATTTTTAAAACATTTGTAGGAAAGTTACTGATTTAACTGAAAGAGGAGAGTTGTTATCCCTATCACACCCAAACTTTAGCTTTCAGCTGGAATCATTTGAACTTTACTCAAACACAAGCTTTTACTGAAATAGAAAAAAGATGAGATTTGCTTGCAAATAAATCTGTGCACAAACACTCGCTGGTCCTGCTGAAAAGTTGAAGAGATTTGTGTATCCAGCTCCCATTTACATAACCACTGGGAGTAGGAATCACCTCGCCCAGTTTTAAATATCTCACTATTGGACATCTAAGTCTGAACTAGTTGCCCCTGGGTCCCTTTGTAGTCAAGAAAGAGAAATAGTCATCTCCAGAGGGCTATTCATCTCAACTTAAGATAGGCGTCTAAGATAGGTCAGATGAATGGCCTCTGGAGGTGCCTATTTCTCCTCACTGTCTACCAAGACAGCCTGGGGCAGTTATCTCAGGCTTAGACGCCCAAGCTACGACTGAGTTAATGTCAATCTCCATGCATATTTGCAGCATGCTCCACTGTCACAAAATACCTGGCTGAGGTGCTCCCAAACACCCCTGGCGATCTGCAGAGGGATGTGCAAGAGAACAGAGGCTAGGACTTGGAGGAAGCTGTGTCTGGCATTGTAGGAGAAGAAGGGAAAAAGAAAGGTAGAAGTCTGTTAGCTGCACGTGCTTGTGCAGGGAGGAAAAAGTGAGAGATGGGAAGCTTGGAAGAGGAGGAAAGAATGTGCTGGAGAACTTGGGCCTGGTGGTAGCGATGCGGAGTGGAATGCCCTTCCAGCTGTGCACCTCAAGTTCCAAGTTTTGGGGTGTATGATAGTGACTCAGAGCCATCATCACTGGGACCTAGGGATTTCCCTCGAGGTCTTTGAATCATGCCTCATCAACGTGCTGCATTTGAACGTGAGCGAAACTTGTATCCGAGAAACCAGATTACCTTTTCCTTCCTGTTCTATTTTAGCAACAGGGAACTTTATTTCCCCCTTCTCTCCTCCTTGCCTTTCTTCCCTTTAGCTACTGCCTTTAGATTGCATCAACCCCCCGTGGGTTTCAAAGGTAGAAACTGCAGGCCTTGAAGATCCTCACGCAGTCCTGCTCAGGTGTGTGGATACTGATTGTGATCATCTATTAACACTATCAGCATTCCCATCGTTATATGTGCAGTTGTTGGCTCTTGGGGCGTAGAGCTGGAACGCAATGAATGAACAAATTCCTTGGGCGGGAGCAGCTGGAGAGAGGTGGTCAGGGAGCAGATGGTTACAGCGGAAGAAAGGCACGGGGCATGGAAGTGCGTGGCAAGTCGGAGGTTGTAGTAGAGTAGGGAATTACATGGAAGAAGATAAAGACCTGAGACTGGGAAGAGAAAAAGCTTTGAGAAGCAGGTCAGGAGGAAGACAAGAAGCGAGGGCAGGCTCTAGCACAGCAGAAGTGCAGACAGGCTGGGGGAGAAGGTACAGAGCTGGATCTAGGTTGAGCTGCAGATGGTGAGAAGGCAGAGGAGATTTCAGAGCAGGGCTGGGTGGGGGGCAACAGCTTGTTCTGCTGTGAAATAGTGCTCTGGTATTGTTTGGTAGCAAAGACCCACAGCTCAGCCTAATGAGCAACAAAGGCAGCTCGGTTTCCACAGTCCATGCTGCTAACATATTGCAGATTGAATCTCCAGAGCTGTTTCTAGATAGCAGAGAACAGGGTGCCGTGAAATTATTATCGTTGACTCTCAAATATTTTGCCATCTATGAATAATTGTACCAAGCACGCTCTCCCTGAGGATCTCAGAGAACCATGCTGATTCACCTGGGAATATTATATGTATGGTGCAAGCTGAAAAGCATGCTAGATTAGGGTAGAGGCTTGTTCGGTTCAAGAAAGCAAGTCAATGGGAGAGTTGGATTTGCACTGCTGCCTGCGCAGCCTCTCTCAACCGCTTTCCAACTTTTTGCAGGAGAGACATGAACTACTGAAAAACATGATGTGTTGAAGCTTGATCAGATCACAGGGCACAGGCTAGGCTTTATGGGGAACGTTATCCTGGAAAAAACAGGAGGAGGCGGCAGCCCTGGGGGCTTGTGCCGATGGGATGTGAACAATTTAAGACTATTTATCACAAACTCAGTTGGACTGGAAGAGAATGACTTAGGGAATGGATTGCGAAGGGAAGGGGTTTCTTGGGGTTGCCTTTGCAACTAAAGAGGCTTCGTGGAATCCCTTAAAGCATTCATATCTGTGGAGCATACAACCTTTCCTCTGTGATGTTCTTGATGAATTTGGCAGGTGTGATGGGGGGGGGAATGTTTATCATCAAAGGGGAATGAGTGAGGGCCTGTGCGGTACCTTCAGGCTGAAACCTGTCTGATTTTTTCCCCCTGTGCCTGCCAATCTCTTTTGGAATCAAGGAGACGCCTCTTGAGCACAACCCCACGGCACCCTCTGTTCCTTTAGATATCCCGTAATTACTCAGTGCCACACGGGTTCCTGAAGATCCCTGGTTAACAGCCTCGGCCACCTGTTTGCTAGCCTCTCCCACAGTTCTTACTTTACGTACAGTGCCTTGGTCCAGAATTTCCCTGGAGATTTGCAACATCCTCCAGCTCACCTCTGCTGGAATCTCCCCTGCAGTCAGTGAGCTTTCCCCCACCCTTGCCGCTTGGCCAGGTATCTCCCAGGCAGAAGCACTTCTGCGGTACTTCAGCAACGGCTGATACCACCGAACATTGCAAAAGCTGCCTTCGTGCTTCCACTGCTGCGTTCGCATTGACTCCACCTTCCTCCTCCTCTCCCTGCTCTTACAGCAAACTGAGCTGGGCTAGCAGCATGACTTTGGGTATGTGTGTTCTAAGTTCTGGGAAGTTTACATCAGTGCTGACTGTCATTAATACCGAGATATTTTTCTGTTTGTTTCATTGTAGGAAGTGAACAGAATGGGCTGGACTTTAACAGGCAGGTAAGATGCTCCCTGGGTTACCAGGTATTCTCCTGCTTTCTTGAATTACTCTTTTTTAATTGCTCATCTTGCTGACTCCCAGGCAGCTACTGCTAGGAGATAAAAACTGTTAGGTCAGAAGCTACCATTAAACAGACCACATAAGTTCTTCCCAATTCCCCTTGTGGGATAGAATGACAGATGAAACTTCTGGTTTCCAGGCCTTCCTATTTCATAGAAGTTTAGTTAATTATAGAGTTTCTTTAAATCACCATTTGCTTGAGGCTTTTTCTGGCTTTTTAATTTTTTTCCGTTGTCATTTAGAAACAAAAGGGACCTCATTTACACTGGCAAATGTGCAAATCCCACCCCAAAGCCCCATGCATTTCTACTGCTGGTGACACTGGCGCTGAAAGCACTGTGGTATGCAAGTCTGAGAGCACGGGGCTGACTCACAGGAATATCGGCAAGGACTGAAGATGAGGTGGTTTGAGGTCTTGGAGTGTGTAGGTCAAGACCAGGCCTGCCTACAACTGCAGATTCCTCTTTGCAAGACAGTGGTGAAAGGGACAGCAGATAAAAGCAAGTGCTTCTTGCAGGGCTAGCAAGCCCTAATCACGAATGAACATGTGAGGGACATTGTCTTTGCTGTGTTTGCTGTTATCCTCCTGCTTCATGCAGCTAAAAGCAACCCCTGTCTCACTGAGTGCCTGGAGATTTTCACATGTGGCTCTAAGAAATCCATGAATCCCACATCAGAATTGCAAGGGCAGGAAGGTTACAGCCCTCTGGAGAGTATAGATCTTGAATCTGTGCACACACATGAGAAAATGCTGTCTGAGTCCAGAGCTAAGGACTCCTGTGGCCATCAGTGGAGCTGGACTCCGACCTTGTGAAGAAAAAGAGGAGGTCTAGAGAGCTAACCCACTGATCTGCTGCAGGACTCCGGGGGCTGCCCGGGGAGCTGGAGCGAGGAAAGCAAAAGGGGCTGTAACTCCACGGGCTGTCACTGGCATTTGAAGCAGATGTTGGCACTCTTAACAGTACAGCAGCCTACCTGCTTCCCACTGTGCGTTCCCTGAGTTCAAGGGTTGCGATCCTCTGCAAAGGCTTCCCGCTAGCAGCAGGTGGGCAGCTGAAGCTTCTTGCCGTGACTTTTCTGTCCTTCAAGCTTGGCTTGGTGGCTCTTGCCTGACAGATGTCAGCAAGCTGCTGTTTGTTTGTTTGGTTTGGCTGCTCTGGTTTTGGGTGGGTCGTAACTTCCTATCAAAGGTGTCTTAACACGTTCAGCCATCTTCCAGGTTTTTGGAATACCCAGCTGAAAACAAAAAGTCTTGTGTCTCCAGCTCTGTGGATTGCAGAGCCCAAAGCACAGGCTTTCTACATGCCAAGAGAAGAATCCAATCTGCTTATAACTAGTGATAAAAGAAAATTCCCTCAAGATAGAAATAAGCTATAAAAGTACAAGATCGTTACATGTTGCAAACTTTTCCTATGGCAACACCACAAAGATGTTAGAACTGGAAGCTGGGCTGAGGTTAATCAAGGAAATGTTATTGACTGTGGTGAAGCAGTGCTGATTTACACCCGCTGATGATTTGACCCATTATCTTTAAGGTCCTAGTCCTCTGCATGCCACTGAATGAGCGGGTGCTGGTAAAGTTGTAGGGGCAGACAGCTTTGCAGTCAGTAGGATTTGGGCCAGAGTCTTCTTGATAGAAACATCCCCCTCCCAAAAAGAGATTGTGGTTTTACGACAGTCTTTTGTAGCATTCGCTTCCCACTTTTGTTTTTCTCCTTCCACCAAAGGGGTACCGCAAAATCCCTTTCGTTTGTGCCAGCACATCTGTTTGTGTAACTGAGTAGCAAACCTGACTGGGGACTTATCAAGGTTTAAAAAGCAAAACCCTGTGAGCAAGATAATTTTAATGTGTGTTGTTTTTTTTTTTTAATCTGATACGATTCCCCAGAACATAGGTAGTGTCCCCAGAAGGGGTTTTGCAGTGGTGTCAGGGATGGGGTTGTAGCAGTCCATGTGAGTGGACACAGGCGAGTGCAAATGGCTCTTTGTCTCCCTCTCTTGGCCCTCTCAAGGCCATGTGTAGACTTGAGCCATTATTGTTATTGTTGTTATTTTAAATGAGCGTGAGCCCAAATGCACATGGGTTATACATTCACATTTCAGGTTGACCTCAGCTATTGGTGAATTCTTCTTCAATTCAGCAAATAGATTTCAAATGACGAGAAAAAGGAAGAAGGGAGATATGGAAATATCAAAGTGTTTTAATGTAAAATCAGGTGCTGAGCTCTTTCATTAGGGGTGGAGGTTGGTGGGTTTTTTAATTTTGGTTTGGGGTTTGAGGTTGGTTTTGGGTGGCTTTTTTTTTTTGTTACCTTGCAATTCAAGTTTTCAAACTGAAGCCAGAGACGTATGGTTTGAAACCCAACTCCAAACTGAATGCGAGAGCTGCTGAGCTCCCTTTGACTTTATTTGGAGTGCTGGGCGCTAATCACTTTGAAGATCATAAATCTCACATCATTTAAGCCTCTCCCCCAGTCTTTGTAGATGGCCTACATTTCAGGTCTGTTTCCCTCCCATGTTATGCTCCAGGCGGGAAGAGAAGGGTGGAGTGACCTGGTTAGACCCCTTACTTGCCTACCAGTTCCCTGCTGTGGCTGCTCTCACCCTGAAAATGGGGAGGAGGGAAACTCTTGCGGAGTTTGAGGTTTTCTCGCAGTTTGTGGGTCAGCCCTGCACTTTATGAGAAAGCTGCCTTCTGATCCCTCAACCTATTTGGCAAACACTTCTTCCCCCCTCCCCTCTTCAAGCTCTCCTCCCACCTGGATGCAACAGTAATTTGTATGTGAATGAGAGGGGAAAGGGTGTGTATGGAAAAAGAAGCACCTTCTGCCTTGCCTATCTGGTTTGGCTTTTTATTTAGTGAGTCTAATGCTGGTTGTTTCCTGTTTATATCAAGGCAAATGCAAAGAGACGGTAATAAACTTTCACCTTCAGTGCTGGCAACCTGGATAGGGACATCTGCTTCATGATGGTTTAGGATCGTGTCCAGAGCGTGTCAGGGACAGGACTGAGTAACTCGGCAAATGTGGCTTCAGAGTCTTGCCACGAAAGGGCACTGAGTGGGACCAGGAAAAGACTTGACTGAAAGTGTGGAAATCAGCTTTTCCTCACTGTAATGTGGTGATCCTCACCGGGTGATGTTGCTGCGGTCTTACCAGGTCTTGTTTGGTGTCTTTCCCTGTTGGTATACGCAGCGTTCAGCCTTTAAGGAAAGAGTGCGTTGTTTGTTTTTGCAGATGGCTCTGAAGAGAGCTGTTCTAGGGAGGCAGGTAGCTCACCCTGTGTCTGCACTTAATCCCCGAGATAATATTGCCTTCTGGAATACACCCACGGAGCTAGGGCTGATGGTTTTGGGAGACAACAGGGCTTGTGTGCATGGTGTGAGTGTTCTAGCCCAGCATATAGTGCTGTGCGTTGATTTGCAGCTGGAGGAGGAAAATACACAGATACTGAATCATTGATTTCTTTTCCATCAGGAAGGTGATGTGTGGGACCGTGTCATCTCTTGGTCCTTGCAGCAATGCAGTCTCTGAGTGCCAGGGAGGAACGAAGGCTCAGATCTCCTCTCCTTCCAGAGAGCTCCTCTCCAAAACCCTTCATGCTCTCAAGCACTGAGCTGCATTCCAGTGCCGGGAGAGAATATGTCTCTTCTGAAATAAAGCTGAAAGGTTATGTGTTACCAGTGCAGGAAAGGCTCAGCAGGATCTGCGTGTGCTCTGTATCCAAATATGTCATGCAGGTTCATTCCAGCAAAAGGCTAACCCTTGCAGACAGGCTGTCATTTGTTTAATGATAATGACAGGTTTGATATTTGTATCAATGTAAAGGTGATCCTGCCGTCAGACTTCACAATATTTATGACAGACAGGCAGGCACTAGTGCGCTCCAGCAGCCCAGGGCTCAGCGCAGCTTGAATTTTCCTGTTGGTTCTTCACTTCTATTACTTTATTTTCTTTGGTTTACACCAATCAGGGGATATAATAGGGATATGTATGTCTTTCCAACAGGCTTACTAGAAATAGGATCTTGGGATGCATTTACCTGGGAAAAGGAGGTAGCTTGGAGATGTATTGCTGGGGCAGGAGAGATCTTCAGAACACAAAGGGAAGCACCCAGAACAAAATAAGGAAATAAGATATGCAATTGAAGTGGCCTTGTATTTCATATGCACATTAGCTCAACGCTGACATTTGCACATCAGGTTGCACACATTGCCATTTTGCCTGTTGCACATGACTGCGAGAGACACATTTCAAAATCCCTCTCTTCCAGTGGTCAGTCAGCATTAAATAATTGAGCTGCTTAAGATTCCCAGTCAGTAGGACCAGAGTAGACTTTTTTTGGCCAATTGAGTGTGTCTGCTAGTGTATCATAAAAGAGCAGTGAGGGATTGGGTCTGTTGAAAAATTCCTCCCTTCCAAAACCAAGTGAAGGATCTTGTGTGTTACTGCCCTGCTCTCTGCAAGAGGTGCCAAAGGGGTTCCTCCCCCTCAGGACCTCCTTATCTAACTCATCTCCCTGCCCTGTTCATATCTGACAGAGTCATTGTCCAAGGGAACTTTAATTTTTGAGGTTTATGTGGGGTTTTCAATAGTTGTTTTGAGGTAATAGAGTGAGTTGTCTCAGGTCTTCACAGCTGATGTCCTGTAGACAGATGATATGAGAAGTTAAAGTGGGCAAACTGCATCTGAGATCTAAAATCACTTGTGGCTCTTTTTCAGTGCCATTAATAACACTCTGACCTTGTTTGGTACTCTCCACCCACACGTCTGAAGGTACTTTGCTAATGAATTTAGCATCCCGGTGCCTCTGGAAGGTAGGGAGGTGTTTAACCCTGTCTTACAGATGAGGCAGACACAGACTACCTGGCTTTTCCCAAAGATGCTGAGCACCATGATTGCAGTTGAAATCAGTGGATGCTTTATAGGACAGTTGCCTGTGGACATTGAGGCGTATTGTAAGCCAGGGACCTGCTCCGTGGCAGAGCTGGGATACGGACTCTGATTCTCTGATTCATAGTCTTGTGCTCAACCACAGACAAGTTCTTCCTCCCCTCCATCCTTTTGAAGGTGGAAAGAAGGGCCTAACTTGCTAGGCAGTTTGTTATTAATATCTGGGATGCAAAACTCCCTGCAGATTTAATTTTGCTCAATCAGGGCTTCCCTCCCTCCAGGGATCTCTCTCCTAGTTTTTCATTCCACTTTGTGTTCCCACCTCCCCCTAATCTCATGTGTTCCCTATATGTCATTTCTGTTCCTGCTTGGCTTTTCCCTGTGGGTAGTTCAGGTTTCAGTCTGCCCTCCAGATTTCCATCCCAGTCCTGTTTTGCCCTCCTCTCAAGGGCTTCACATCCTGCTTCCTTCTCCCCTCTGGGGATTAATTCAGATTTCACTCTCCTTCTCCGCATTGCCCCAGGGTATCAGCCTAAGTCTTGCATCTGCTTTTCATCTCTTGAGCCTTCACTAACTGGAAATCAGCCCGGCTGTCCGTATCTGCCTTGACTGACACTGGATCTAAGCTGAACACTACCTTGGCCTTTCCCTTTTGAAGTTTCCTTGCTCTGTCCTAGGGATAGACTGATTGCATAAATTTGTATGTGTGCTGTTTCCTAATTGAAATGCAGACCTTTGGGAAAGCATCAGAGAAAGCCCTGGCTTGAGGGAAAGTCCTCTGTTTCTATATATGGCACTGTTTTGCTTAGGACAGATATGTAGAGGAACCCCTTCTTCAAGCTAGTTTTGTTCTGGTGCCTTGTAGAGGCCCTCAGATGAGATTGCTGGGAATGAACTCCAAAACAGGCCAGTGAGCCTCTGGGGAAGATTATGAGGGAAAGGGGGATGGAAGTAGGAGGAAGGATTTGGCCTTTTTAAAATGTTTTCTCGAGTGGTGAACTGAAACCACTGGATTAGTTTTATGTTAGTCAATAACAGTTGACAACAAACCAGCATCGCTTCAGAGTTGGCTGGATCGTATCTATTCCTTAAGATCCAGCTGCAGTCTGTTCACAAACTCTTGCTTTCCTGCTCCAGGCTTCTAAAGACCAACCTATATTTAGAAGGTACTTCCTACGCTTGTTGCTTTGGTCCACTGGCAATATATCTTGTACAGCTGTTTCCAAGCCATCTTAGAGATGAGGGAGAGACAGATAGGTCTTCTCTTTGTGCAAATTCCCTGCTCCAACTAGGCTCCTATCATCCTTTGGGAAATATTTTCTAGATTCGCGGGGGACAAGCCCTAGTTTCATGGACCTGTCTAAAGGGACATAACAATTGTTCCCACAATAGAAACTAAGCTCAAGGCATGGTTGTCACCATCAAACCACTATTTAGGTTGCCTGGCACCTTTTTAAGCGGTGAGTTGCACGAACTACTGTGCATGGATATGACTCTTCTGCCTACTACCGAATGGCTCATCTGTAATAAGGAGAGGACTCTCAATTCTTGAAGGCCTTTCATCTGGTGAGCTCCAAGAATTCAATCAAAAGCCTGCACCACCCAGCAAGGGTGGGGCCCTACACCCATTTTGCAGAAGGGCAAGTCATAGCATAAAAAGGTGAAGGTGATGGGGTTTGAAGCAAGACCTCTAATTTTGGAAGCCTGACATCAGAGTGCACTTTCTCCCTTCCCAGAGGTGCCGATCTGCTAGCACTCCATGTGAAATCGGCGGGCTGAACCGGGGCTGCTCAGCCCCTTAGGAGTCAGGTGTTGGGTTTATGCTAGCAAGAAACCCTCTTGCCCTGCTTCCCCAGCACATAGAAGTTGCCCAGAGCCACTGAGTTGGGAGCAGAGAACCGGCTCTGAGCTCCCTCTTCCCCTCAATCGCTAAGCTTCATCCCCTCTACCCAAAATGAAAAACTATTTGATGCTCTCCAGCGAAGTTGATCTTTCTCACTCTCCCTTTCTTTTTTAATTATATTACTTGTCTGTATTTAATGCAATCCCTCTAGCTGCTTTTCTTGTGTCCCAGTTCCCTGGGGCGTGGCAACTGGTGCCAAAACGACTGTGAACCAATCAGAGAAACCTGCAGAGCTGGGATAGAGCCAGCCCCAGTCACAGGAGCCGTCTGATTCAAAGTTAATTCCTTTCAAATGTGGCATATGGTGGAAAGTGCTTTGCTACAAAGGATTACCTGCACCATGACTCGCTAGGCGGACATTGCTCTGCCCTCCTCATGGGTGACTGATCCGGGGATGTCGGTACTGTACAGCAGGGAGACCGTGCCAGGTATTTAGATGGTTTGTGACTGGTTGGCAGCCAGAGGGCACAGAGAATACAGAACAGTCACAGTCTGCTCCCCCTAGACAAGATGTCCATGGAAAGGGGAAATTTTTCACGCAGAGAATTTGGAGAACAGCTAAGGGTCTAGTTCTGGCCCCAGAAAAGCTCAATAAGGCAACTTTGCTGCTGACTTCAACAGGAACATGATTAGGCTCCAGGGAACCTGTGTGAGCATGCAAGAGAGCATGGGAGAAGCCATGAAGCCTGGTGTGTGTGAAATCGGATTGATAAGGAAAGGGGCAGGGATGCAGCCCAGGGTGGGAGCAGAGAAGATAAGCACAAAGGTGTAGGCAGAGGTGGAGTTCTGGAGAGCTTTGGAAGTTGGGCAAGTGAAATTGAGAGAGATGCAGGGAGCAGTGCTGCAACGTATGAGGAGGTTGGGGCAGAAGAGCAGGACCTCTGGGCTGAGGATGGCTAGGGAGGAATGGGCAGGGAGAATCCTGGAATGGAGACATGAGAGAAATCACAGCCTTAATGGTGGTAAAATTGTTTTCCATGCTTTGTTTGGAGGTTCTCACCATTCTGACCAAGAAAATGGCATCTTCCCCTCCCCTTTTTTTAAATACCTCCAATTTGGCATGTCCACAGGCCTTGGCAGAGAAGGTACCACATGCCTGAGTACCAACAGTAAAAGCGAAGATGCTGTAAATTGTTGCTTTTCAGTATCTTTTTGCCAGTTCTGTGCTCCCTGAGCACACATCACTATATGAAAGCACTAGCTAGCTTCTGTGCTCCTGAGGCTCTTGCAGGGGCTGCAGTCCGCAATGCGGAGAGCAGCCCCTCATCAGGACGCGCCTACCTGAGCAGGCACCGATATGAGCGTGGCCATTCAGCGCAGGTGCTCTTCCCACCTCTGGTTTTGATTCTCCACTCCCTTGCCCAGCGCCGGCTTTTGAAGCCTGCTGTGCTGCACGTGATCATTTTGAGGTTTATCATTCGGCACAGAGGAGAGGGGTGACTTCTTTCTTTTTCCCGTTCTCTGTTTTAAAGCAAAAATGCTGGGGAAATGCATCAGAAAGGCTGGGAATGTAAAGCTGAGTGTGGTTCTGTTTGTTTTCTTTTGTGAAGCATGTAGCTCGGTTGATCTTGAAGTTTTGATTTCCCACCCCCACTTTTACTACAGCTAAGGCATAACTATTATCATCCGGAGCTGAATCTCAGGGGATAAAGCATATCAGGTCAGACCTCAATGAATAAACTGGAAGGGCTCATATAGCTGTGATGCAGGTGTGTTGAGGTTAGGGATTACATTTTAATTTTTCAGTGTGCTGTCATTGTTGAGTTTTAGGTTATAGTCTGTAGGCATTCAGCGCGGGATTAACTCCCTTTTTGTCATGCTGACAGCTTCTGAAAAATCCCACCCTTCAGTGTGGAAGGATATCAAATGTTATAGCGTGAATATCGTTGCATTGACATAAGGGTTTTCTGCTTTCTTCCTGGGTGTCTGTTAAGCCTTGCCGTACGTGCAGGATAGTACATGTGGAAATAGTAATTGCAAGCCCATTATTATTATTGCTATAATTTATTATTAGTGTGTTTTTTATTTTATGGTGCCCACGTGTGCAGGTAATTCACAGAGAAGTACACTTACGCCATTGGAAGGTGGGAAGGCTTAGTTAACTGCAATAGCCTTGGATCCAGTTTTGATACCTGTTTCTACCATAAAACTTCCTCCCTTGACTTCAGGCAAATCACTTCAGGGCAGCTTCAGACAGCCCTGTTGTATTGAATAGCGCTTTGGGAGTGATTCAGCCCTGGAAGAACCGTGCTGTTTGTTTTCAGCGAGGGGCAATCGGTTCAGTCCCTCTGAAGTCTGTGTGCACCTGATCCTCTTCTGTCCAGTGAAACTGCTCTGCAACAGGGGGAGGGAGGGATGTGAGTAAGTCAAACTCTTAAACAGTTATGAGTTGCTGACTATGAGATAAGCCAGATATGAAGGCAGATAAATATCTGTTTCAAAGAGGTTACTGTCTAAATAGAAAGTACACAACAAATATGATTGTCTTCTGTCTTACAATAATGACCGCGGTTCCTGCCTAATGACTGGTACTGGAGAAGGCTGACATGGCTTTAATGGCCTCGCTCTCGCAGGGTACGAGGATATGTCACCTAGATTTGGGGAAAGCATCCGAGGGTCTGGGTGCTGAACCAGCTGGTGGGTCCCACCTTTGCGAAGAGGATGACGGAGCAGTGCTTGTGTTACATCAGAAGTGCTCATCAAAAGGAGGGGTCTTGGGGCTGCGTTCAGGCTGCCTGGTTTGGTCTCCAATAGATGAGGAAGACCAATTCCAATTACCAGTGACCCTAAGCTGGGTTTATACGAGGAAGGCTGCAGCCAGAGTCCTGCCCAACCAACGGGACCCGACCGTCGGTCCATTGAATCAAATGCAGGCCGATCGGTTGGTCTGTCGGAAGGGTATGGCCTTCCACGCAGTGAAATCAGAGCTGCTAAGGTGAATCTTTCCAACTTCCTCATGTAAGGCTGGCTTTTTACAGCTTTGCAATATGTCTGCAGGATGTTTTCATGAGCCGAATGTTTGCCAAAAGTTCACAGATCAGTTACAAAACAGATGTACTTTTTTTTCCCTCCCCTGCTTCCTACTGGTAAGGAAGAGTTTGTGCAGTAATTGCAGGCAGGTTGGGAGATGTTTTCTTCATAATTCTCCTTCTTATGAAATGTTTATGAAACACCTTCCACAAATCGGTTACGCAAGCAAGCTGAAGAGCTTTGATCATTTTCCATCGCCCTCAATATGTTTCTTAGTTTGTTTTGCTTTTTGTTTTTGTTTTTAGGCCAGAGATAGGTAAGAAGCAATCCATCCTTGGCCAGGCCCAGCAGACATGCTAGCCAACTACGGAAAGGACTCTCTTTCCATCCAGTCACCCTTCCTGTGTTTTTCACTCTGATTGCTTGGGGGCAGCTGACCCTATTTTAAGGCTGTGAAAACATCCACTTGAGATTTGCAAGGGTGATTCCTTTCCTATTCCGGAGAAGCCCTAGGTAGCTCTACATACCGTACGGGTGCCGCCACCTGCCGTTACCTCCTCGGGAGGAGCTCAGAGCTGCTCCTAGCCCTGCCTGGAGACTCCCCTCCAGCCCAAGGGGAAGAAGGTGCCTGTAGATTCGCAGCTGGCAGCCCAGGCTCTGCACCTCTCCCTAGCTGTCAGTGAGCAGGATGTGTTTGCAGTGCCTTACTTGGGCCCGCTGTTTTACAAGCTTGTTTTTCCTTAGATGGTGTTATTTCCCCAAATCAAATTCAATGGGAAGAAACTTAGGTTTGCTCTCAATGACTTCTTGTTCCCCATTCCCCGTCTGGCTTGATCGTCATGTAAAACCATGTCCTGAGGAGCCGCAGCGGGGTCTGGTCCTGGTTTCAACTAAATCACTGTTGCTCACTTGCAATGTTTTAGCAGGGTTCTCACCAAATACCTACATGAGGTGATTCTGTGATAATTTCAATCTTTTTTGGTTCCCTAATGAAAACTTTTCTCATATTTGTAGAAAACGCCTGCAAATACGAGTCAGATGCACTGGGAAAGGAGAAGGCAACTCCTCCCCTTGTTTTATTAATTTGAAATTTACATTATTTTAAGGGAGTCTCATGATATTGAGT
This sequence comes from Balaeniceps rex, assembly GCA_013401315.1. NCBI lineage: Eukaryota > Metazoa > Chordata > Aves > Pelecaniformes > Balaenicipitidae > Balaeniceps > Balaeniceps rex. The sequence goes on along the minus strand of VYZW01040881.1, from coordinate 59,273 downwards.
GGCCTCGCCCACAATGTGTGTGGTTTTTTGGGGTTTTTGGTTTTGGTTTTTTTAATGTACAGTTGGTAATACTGCCGGTTTAGCCAGGGAAAAAATAAAGGTGCAGGATTTGCATAAACCATCCCAAAAGTTTTGGATATACCCCGAACTCTCGCTAATGAACAATTAGCCAGCTGCAGGCCTGTTGGGGAGAGGAAGAGGAGGGAGAGGTAAATTTAAGCCTAAACCCAATGAAAATAGGTGCAGGGGAGAAGGATTTGTCAAGAACACCCAGGTTCCCGCCCACTGCGCAGGAGGGAGCCAGAGAATTCCAGGGACGGGGGAAGGAGCAGTGGGAGATGTTGTTGTTTTTAAATCGGGAACCGGTCCTTTGCCAAACCCACCTCCCGTTCTCATATTGTGCGATGCCGGGATGCAGCTACACACCCCTTTCACCCTGGAATGCTTCCAAATCATTCCGCTTGGCAGCTGTAAAAATTGATTTCAGTTTGGAAATGGCTTGTGCTTCTTCAACACTCCACTCCTATTGGGATCATAACTTAGGCGGGATCAAGTGCCTTGTTCTCTAAGACGCGGATAACTTTTCTTTTTGGGACTGTTCAGACTTGAATGACTGCGTTGTGTGAGGCAGACACACATGAATTGCAAGCAGGGGGAATTTATTTATTTTTTTAATTTATTTTTACTTTTTGGCTCGGATGACTTCTTTTTTAATGCACCCTCAGAAAGAAAAACGTGCATAAAACCATTTGCCTGCAGTGGCTGGATGGCTCAGGGTAACGGTGTATTATTCTGAGCCTTTTGTCCAACATTTAGTAACTTAGACGCTATCCGCATTGATAGTGATCAAGAAGATCTTTCCATCTGATTTTTTTCGCCAGGCTAAGAGGGATGATCATGCCAACCTGAAAGGTAGGAAAGAATTGGAATTCATAGCATGTATAACTCTTGTCGCAAGGAGCTAGTACTATTGCAAAACTAGTTTCGGCAGTGTCCAGAGCTATAGCTGTAATGAAAGGAGATGTTGTAATTCTGTTCCCTCTGCATAGCACCTTCCAAAATGCAGAGGTTAATGTTACAGGGCCAGCTCCCCGCACTGCAGCTGCGAGCCTCTTGCGATCACGTTTTCTCCTTTGCTCCTGGGGAGATTTGTGTATTAGTTTGCTTTAGTCAAAGTGAAATAAAACCTCCCTTAACCAAAAATATTGGCTTGGGCCATTGTTTTTAAAAGCTGAATTTCTTGTCCCCCTCTGCTGGTAGGAGGTTGTATGACCTAAAGTCCACATCAGCACTGCAAGACCCCGGCAAACACGACCCCGCTTGTCTTCTGGGGGATGTCGGGCTGAGTTGTAATTTCATGGGAGATGGTGAGGTTCAGCCCTAGTAGTAAGAGTGAATCTGCAATGCTGAGCCCATGGACGGGGTTTTCAAGACCTGTCCTTTCTGGTGTCCTCCTGGTTTTTCCAGTTTGTGAAAACCAGAGCCGCCTCTTGCACTGGAAAGGCTTAGGTGAGGAATGGGACTGATGATGTGAGCCTTGTTCCAGGCGTTCTCACGCTTAGGAAAAACTTGAGCCTAAGTTTGGAAATTGTTTGCTTGGGTCTTTTCTTAAAGAAAATGTGTTGTAAGAGCTCTGTATGACTTTTCTGTGTCCTGTGCATGGCATCTGTGCATAGACACTCCTCAGCTTTCAGGAATTAACCTAAAAACTTCTAAAATCTCCCGAACCAGGTTCTCCTCTCTCCTGTCCCAGTCAGCCTTACCAAAGGATTTCAGCTAGTACAAAGTGATGTAACAGGTTTTTTTGCTTTTTTTAATGTAGTAGCATTGTTAGAAATTAACATGGAGACTATGGAATAAACCAGACGCAAGTATTCAGTTCTGGTCCCTGGGTAAATTCTTCTCTTAAGAATGTGGACTCAGAAATCATGATTTTTTTGTAGACAGGAATCTTTCTTGAACATTAAAGTAGGCCAAAATGACCACTGGACAAAGGGCTGGCACCTCTGAAGTTTTCCAGATCTTTTCCCACAGCTTGTTCTAGCTAAGGAAGCGGATTTTTCCTTGCCAGACCAGTACAATTTCTTGTTGTTTTCTGGTAGAAGCTGAGCAAATATGTTTGGTGCCTGGGGTGCTGCATTTTCAAATCTGGAAGATTTCACCGCTTTTTGAGGTCTTTCACTTCACGACCTTTCTTCTCCCATCCCCTTGTACTATTCTCTGCTATCTGCAGAACAAAACAAGAGGCTATCTATAGCCAACCCTGCCTTCGGGTTGTGGGTCGTGATCTATGAAGGAGAATTGCTTCATGTCTTCCTTATAACTCCACAAAATGCCTCAGTGTTTTTTCTGAGGAAAGCACTCGCATGCTTTAAACCTTGCTAAGTCACTGGAACTTGGCTACTTCCTAAAGTGTTTTAATTAATGTGTTTTAATTGAGCAAACTGCGAGCCTCCCCTTGGCTTGGCAGAGCAGGAAAACTATGTCCATGTTATAAACTGGAGAGCAGAAGTGAGGAACGACCATGCCTTTCTGCAAAGCCAGGGATGGAAGCAGTGAGTCCTGAGCTCTAACTTTTCTCTGAAAGGAGCCCCTTCTCGATCCCTTCCAGCCACTCAGACTCCTAGCTGCCCCAGACCTCCTGCATCCCCTTGTCTCTGCTCCCTAACGCTACAATTACTTTGCTCTTTTTCAGATTAAAACCGAAGATCTCAGTGACTCCTTGCAATCTACAATCCCCCCTAGGTCAGGTCACCTTGTGCAGGGATCATCAATGATGCCTGGAAGCCAAATCGCGGGGGTAAGTGACTTTGCTGTTTCAGGGATCCAGAAGACTGAAATGGCACTGGTTAGCAAACCTCTGGAGAAGAGGCTGGTTTTAAGATGCTTGCCAAATTATGTATGCCTTTTTTGACCATGGCAAAAGGAGACTTGAGGGTATGATGGACACTAAATTGGAAAAGTCAATCTGTATTGGCAAAATTCAGCTTCCTCCTCAGCCTCTTTCTTTTCTGCAGAAAGTTCTACATGGGTTTAAAGGTAGACTGGACATGTACTTGGAAGAGATTTCCTTTGAGGGTTTACTAAACAGGCAAATCACACGATGCTCAGGAAATCCCTTGAATTGAAATGAGACAACACCAAGGGGAAGTATTAGATATGCTTGCCCTGGTCTTCCTCTTTCATGAGCGTCTGGTTAATGCCATTGTTGGAGATAGGATTCTAGGCTAGATTAACTCTTGTTAATATGTTAAGCAATATAGCCATCCTTGAATATGTTGCCTCAAATTGATTTACAAGAGAAGAAATTAATTCCTTGAGGGAATTTTTTTTTCCCCGAAGGTCAAAACTTGGAGTTTAGCACTTAACCCTTGTTAAATTCTAGTGGGATTTAGATGCCAGAAAGCCACACAGCTGCTCAGTAATCTCTTCCCTCATTCTTTTGTGAGGTATTCAGATCCCTTACACAATTCAAGGACTGTTCAACTTCCCCAAAGTTGAACTTCTCAAAACAGTTCTTGAGAAGCTCAAAGAGCTCATCTTATTGAGTGATGAGTTCCTTTAAAAATGTACCTCTAAAGAGAGTTGGTCTTATTGGGGCATTTTTTTATTTTTTTGGTGTCTATCCCAAGCAAATGGAAACTCTTATCCTCTAATCCCAACAAAGGACCTGGGGCTGGGACACCAGTAATGTGAAAGAGCGCTAGGATGTAATCCTCATCTCTCGGTACCTATTGCCTGCTCTGCTCAATGCAGGGTGGGGAATTCCTGGCAGCTACGTGGCAAAGAACAGGAAACGTTTTTGGCTCTGGTCACTGTGTCCATTGCAATGCGTTTGCTGTTGGTGTGGAGGATCAGGTGCTGTTGGGCATTGCTTCTTTCCCATCTCGGCACACGGCTGGCTGGGAAATCAGCCTTCTGTGGAAAGTAGGCTCTCGGTGTTCGTGAGATGGGACAGTCAGCTGCACTTTCCTGTGTAATTTTAGGGAGTTCTCTCTCTGAAAATACATTATCTGGAAGAAACTGAAATCCAAGAGGTTTCACTGTTGCTTCTAACAACCAGGTTTTGATTGCCAGTGCCTCAAAAATGTCATTTTCCAAGAACTGACTTTTTCAGATAGAAGTAGACAATTCTCCATGTGTGTGCGCAGAATTCTTCTTATACAGTTGAAAACTTCAGACCCTGGAGTACCTCTGGATCTGTAGCTCTCCAGTGCATGAATGACACAAATCCGGTGTGTTGGCAGTCAAATGAAAAGTGTGAATGGGGTCAAGGACAGTATAAAAGAGCAGGAAAGCTTTATAGGAGAGGTGATGCTGTGTGAAGAGCAGACATCTCTGAGTGTTGTTGTTGTTCCCTTTGCTTTTTCCCGTAGGACATGAGCTCTCTTCACACCCTGCAGCAGCTCGTATTGCTTCCTGGTCATATGCAGTCAGTTCCCCAGTTTCTTCTGTCTCAGTCTCAGGCCGGGCAACAAGGTAAGAGCGATAAAAGCTGAAAGGGCCATTGTTATAAGCAGATACCTACCTAGGAAAAGCTTCCTTCCTCATGCCTATTGCTTTTAATCTGGTCTGTTACATTTTCCCAGCATGATGGTGTCTGCTCCCCCGCTGTGTTACCAGATGCATTTTTCCCTACTCTTCCCCCGTGCTGGTTCCCACCCCAGGGATGATCCCGGTCGTTGCTCCGGGAAGGGTCCAGTTCAGGAGGTGCTCCTGGCATCCGTGGCTTGTGTGTGCCAAGAGTGCCACCTTGGGGCCAGTCTTTGCAGACCTGGTAGGGATCCCACCTCTGAAATTCAGGACATCACCTGGTTGGCTTTCAGCAAAACAGCAAGGAGCCTGCTCCCTGGGGAGCAGTTGCAGCCTGCCTGGGCTTCCAGCCTCGCTGGGTTAGCACTCGAAATTTCTTCCAGAAAACTGGTGAGGGGTTGAGCTGATCTCTCGAGGTACCTTTAGACGGGGAGTAAACCCAGGGAAGGAGTTGAGCTGCTCTGGTGGAAGGACGATGCTGGCACTAGAACAAACAGGTCTAACCTAGCCAGGAGCAATCTGGGGTTGAGAGCTGAGAGGTTTGGAGTTGCCAGTGGTTGTTCCCAAACCTTGCTCCAAGCCATGGGGCAGGAGAGGACAGGAGGTCTAACTACTTCTGAAACAGTGTCATCAGCTTCGTGAAAGGGATGAAAGGACTGAGGACTGAACCCAGTGCTTGAGAAAGACCCTGTGTTTCTATTTTTACCACCAACATTTTTTATGGCATTTCTCCAACAACGGAGATACAGGCATGACGTTTTATGATGCTGCTTGTGGATAGACAAACATAGGCTATGATCTATAACCTGACAGATGCAAAGGGACTTGGGTCCTTTGCTCACATTCTTGATTTATTCCAGCACGGAGGTCCCTCCGTATGAATGAAAATTCAGAATTAAAACATTAAAATCTCTGCAGCTGGAATGCAATGGTACATATGCTCCTAAAGAAAACTATTATATTGTAGGCAAGTGGGAAACCTACTTCTCATTGACAGTATATAAGCTCTTCTCTCTGCTGAGCGATGTATAAAGAAACTACTTTATGTATATTTAACCATCATCTAGAATTTAGTTTGTTTGAAATGGCAGGGTCAGGATAATCTATCGCTTACCATCTCCTTTTATTAATGTATAATAGGAAACACATTATACTGGAGAACAGAACTTGCTTCCTTTTATAGAGTTGGAGTTTCTTCTGTTAAGTGACTTTCCTTGGCTGCTATAACCCCTCCAACAGATGGCCACTTGTTTGGCCATGACCCCTTTTGGTTCCAGACTTGGTAAAGACTGGATATGCTGGCCAATAGCTGCCTTTTTGTGCAAGAGCACTTCCATTTGAATAGATGATCGCCAAGTTTTTAATGATCCTTTGCCGTATGCTTGCACAGGCACTGAGGAGTGAAAGTGAAGGCACAGATTGATTTTGTGGAATTAGTTGTTAGGTACAGATACAGGTGGAGCATTCTTCATACCAAAGGCATGCACGAAATATTCCTGAAGTTGTCCCTTGGGCCGTCATGGGAACACCCTCAATGTTTCCTGGGTTCTGACTGATGGGTACATCGGTTCATGGATTTCATGGCCAAAGGGACTTGGCTGTGGGCTTAACCTTTCCAAGAGGACATGCGTTTTTGTTTGGATTTAGTGTTTTAAAGCTGCTTTTAAGCCAGATAAGTTCCCATGTCTGATTCATTATGCCCTGATGTGATCCATTGTGCAGCTCTTCAAACAGCTAATGCTGGCACACTTACATAAGGGGGTGAGAGCTCTGTGCTGTAAAGGTGGAAACAAGCAGCCAGGTAGATGCTGGGAATACTGTCAGCCAAAATATTGCTGCTGAAGTCTTCATCTTACGAAAACACAGCCTCTGTCTCATCAGCTGTCAAACCGGTGATTCCTGAATCCAGTCCATAATTTTCATTTGAGCTAGGGCTTAGCTTTCGCAAAGGTGTTCAATCATGATTTTAAAGACTTCAAATGACAGAGCATCCGCCATGTCCCTAGGCAAGCCATTCCAGTGATTAATTACCGTCACTGTTAAAAATGTGCACCTCATTACCAGCCTGCATTTGAAATTCAAAGTTGTTCCAGCATTAGAGAAGGCTTATTGAAACACCAATCTAAATAAATAAATGGGATCCTGCACATTCAGATCTAAATTAAAAAAGGAAAGACAGAAAAAGAGAGAGGGGGGAGTGATTGATTCTGGAGATGATCTTTTTTCCTTTTTTTTTTTTTTTTTTTAGCAGAAGTCCATAAATTTCTATAGTTTTCCCTATAATTGTCAGTTACAATCTATAGAATATATTGACTGTTTCAGGAAAGGTTATAAATCCTTACTAAATTCCATAGGCTTCACCCACAACAGACTTGAAGAACCTAACTAAATTTCTAGGGAACTACATTGCCTCGGTTGCTACTTAATCCTTTAGGACGTTCCCCGTAAGAGATATAGGCTTGTACTTGGCAGTTTGTCAACTAAACAATTACGCGGTCTCCATAAATACTAGTTTTTGTTAGTTCTATAGATTTCCCTTCTTTTTTCCTTTCATCATTTTGTGTCAGTTTATATATTCCAAAAGAAATCCAATTTATTTGAAATACAGTAGGGTAGAAAAGAAAGGGTCAGATGGCTTCAAAATGACACTTCAAAATGAAATGTATAGTAGAAAGCAGAGTGGGTAGGCTCATGAGATTAACTGTAGGATCAGGATTTTTTTAGCAAGATCAAGTGGCTGAAAGTTGCAGTCAGAAAAGCTTCTACTGGAAATAAGATGGACATTTTTTTTTTTAACAGCTGCAATGATTAAGCACGGGGGGAGATCACCGCTAAGGATCTAGTAAATTCTCTGTTGCTTGGCATCTAAAATCAAAGTTAGATGTGTCTGTAAAATGACTATGCCCTAGTTCAGTCTTAGGTTAATGAGCTACATGCAGGGATCAGTGGGTGAGATATTTTACCTATATCATTATTGTAATAATCCCTTTCAGGCTAAAAAGCCATGAAAAGAACCTTTCCTTTCTCGTAATCCAACTTAGAGCCATCCACATTTGTAATGGCTGAAATTCTCATATTTTGAACAAGAGCTAGCTGACATTTTCCGTTCAGAGCTTCATGAGTCTTTCCTGTGCAGAGTGATGTTCAGCTGCCTAGGCGCTGATGAAGGAGCGGGTCTGATCAGATGCATCTCTCTTTCTCTCCTCAGCTTTGCAGCCAAACATCCTCTCCTTCCCTCAGCAACAGGGCAGCCTTCTCCTCTCCCAGCCGGGACCCAGTCTGGCATCACAGGTAACTTGCCTCAGCGTTCAGTCCAACATACAGTCCCACCCTGAGAAGCACCCATCTACAAGAAGTGCTGCTTCATTAAGGGCAAGTGGCAGAGAAAATTGTGTGCTTTTCTGTTGTTGTGACTCTGTGCATCTTTTTTGTTGTTTTAACAGGCTGTGGGCCGTTCTGGACTCCCTGGCTCATCGGTTGAACCCCACCTGGACGTACCCCAGCATTTGCAAGTGGCAAAGCACCTAACTCCATCAGGAGCATCTGAGGAACCCAGTGACCTGGAGGAGCTAGAAAAGTTTGCTAAGACTTTCAAACAAAGGCGAATCAAATTGGGGTTCACGCAGGTGAGCAGCCTCATCAGTGGGAGGGTTGGTGTCACTTGTGATGTGGACATGTTGGGTTGGGGCAGTTTGCAGCAGAGGCATGGATGGAGGAAGGGCTGGATTAGATACGGTTTGGCTTTCTTTGGAGCATCCCCTTCCAAACACATGAAGAGACAAACTCTTCCTAATACTTCATTACCACGACCTCATTCTCTGCACCTTTGCCAATACACAGAGGCTCGGGGGAGTGGGACAGACTCCAGTGGGAAGAGAAGTCACTTTCTCTGGAAGGCAGGTCATGGAAACTGGGCTGCACCTATTCTGGAAGCAGCCTAAGAGGTGCTCTGACAGCAGGAAGCTGTGAGGGTTTTTTTCTGAGCTCATGTCGTGATTTGGATCTTCTCTGGCAGGGTGATGTTGGACTTGCCATGGGGAAGCTCTATGGCAATGATTTCAGCCAGACCACCATTTCCCGCTTCGAGGCTCTCAACCTGAGCTTTAAGAATATGTGCAAGCTCAAACCCCTGCTGGAGAAGTGGCTGAGTGACGCAGGTAGGTGACATTGTGTGCAGAAGTGCCACCAGTCTTGGCCAGCACATGAGAGGATCCATCCAGGAACCTCCAATAACAGCCAGGAAAATCGGAGCTGGAGCTAAGACCTCTCAGATCCGTGGCTGGGCTGGTAACAGACTGCTTTCCTCTGTGGATCGCACAGGGGGTTGCATAGCAGCCTAGATATCAAACCACATCTGTCCTTTCACTCCGGCAATATGGGATTCGCATCGCAATTGGTGTCTGGGGCAGTCCCTTCCTGCGTCGCCTCTTGCTCCATTGCATGTTCTGGGGCAAATTGCTGGGCCAGTCCTTTCAGCCCCTCCCCATGTAAACTGGAAAGAGTAGGAAGTGACTCCTACAGTGCCCAGAGATCATCCCATGAGCAGTAATTAGAAAAGGAAGATATCACTGCAAGGGGAATCCCCAGCAGCAGCAGTATTGGGCTGGTGTCCTCTGCTGGCTGCAAACCACTGTAGGAGCGGCATTAGTCTCATGTGCTTCATCCAGCCCCTCGGGAGTTGCATGTTTGACCAATTTATGTCAGGAGGTGTCTCAGCTACATGAGGCCTGATCCCAGTGGTGTAAGTCAACATCTTTAACTGTGTGAAATTAAATAATTGGAAAATGCGTGGTCCCTATCAGAGCAGGCTGGAAATCAAGCTGCAAAAAGGAAAAATAGTATGTCTATTAAAATTTTAGCACTCGTATTTCTTTCCTGATTTGGACAAGATCATTGATGGATTTGGGACTGTTGGAGCAATTTTAATCATCATCAGAGGAAGGATCCACAATGTAGGAACATTTTACTTATTTTAGGAAGTGCCAGTTCCCAGGAAGGATCTAGGAATGAAAAGAACTCATTATCTTCTTGAATATCTCTCTTCCCCTCCCTCTTTCTCCAGAATCTGCTCCTTTGGATTCTTCCATGAGCACTCCTAATTCCTACCCCTCAGTGAATGAGATGTTTGGACGGAAAAGAAAGAAGCGAACCAGCATCGAGACCAACATTCGCTCCACGCTGGAGAAAAGATTTCAAGATGTGAGGGGAAAATCTTTCAATGTGTTGTGAACTCTCTCCGAGTTTGGCATTTCCTAGGTCATAGTAGCACTGAATCCTCAAAAAAAGAGATCTCTTTTGTTTGTTTGTTTTGATAGTAGGTTAGAAAATGCTTGAAGGGGTTAACAGGAAAAGTGTAAAAACCAAAGAAATCGGACCCAGTGATTTTTCTTGGTAAATGTTATTTTAAAGGAATCACAATTCCATCACCACGCCTCCCCATTATCTTCCACTGACCAGTGCCTCAGCCAGAGCTGATCTCCTGCGCCCACCTCGTCTCTTTGCGAGTTGCGGGCATGTGTCACGGGAACTGTGTGGGCACGGTGCAGCACAGAAACGGATGCCCTGTTAAGCAGGTCTTGTGAGACCACCGAAATAGTTGCTCTGGGTATTGCTGCTTGAATCGTTTCAGAAGTGGAGCCTTTTAATTTTTAAGCGTCAAGATTTTTCAAGAAAAATCACTACAGAGAGCAAACAGAGCTTTAAATCAGTAGGACTAACTTGTCCATTCAAAATTTTTCAACAGAACTGTTTTTGACCAGCCCTCATTTTTTTTCTTGGTTTCTCCCTCATATCTGATCATATCAAAATTTCCTCCTGTGACTGTTAATGAGAAAAAAAGACAATCATTGTCAGGTCACCCCATTTTTAGCTAGTATGAGGCATTCTTTGTAATGGGAAAACTGTCTTGGCATCTCCGTGCTAGGTATTTTTGACTCTCAAGTCTCCAACTCAGATCAAAACCCATAGAGCTAAATGCTGTCAAATGCAGCAGAAAATAAGTGACTCAGAAGAAAGGATAGTGCTATTATTTCTCTTTATAAATGAGGGATGGAGGAAGAAAGAGAAGAAATGGCTCTTCTGAGATGGTGCAGGTAGGCGTACAAACAGCACTCAGAGCTTGTGTGTCCTGTGTAGTGATAAGACCACCACCAGTCATTAGCTTCCCCCCAAGCAATGATTTAGGGTGCTGTTAAGATCAAAGAGCGTGGTGCTTTATGCAATAACAGGGCCAGGTACTGTGACTCATCCCTCACTGATTCCATGAGACTTGATGTTGAATCAGAGGCACTTTCTGGTTCACGGAACATAATCTCTCACCCAAATATTTACCCTTTGGCTTAGAAGCAAATTTTCTTCCCTCCCCAGTTTACACCCAACACCACCCTTGTCGTCTGCCTTTCCAGCAGCAGAAGCATACATTGATGCTGTAAGTTACAGCTCTTCGGGACTTTCTTTAACCTCCTGCCCTTTCTCAGCAGAACCCCAAGCCCAGTTCAGAGGAGATATCCTTGATAGCAGAGCAGCTCTCCATGGAAAAGGAGGTGGTTCGGGTCTGGTTCTGCAACCGGCGCCAGAAGGAAAAACGGATCAGCTGCCCGATGCCATCCCCCATCAAATCACCTATCTACAATTCCAGACTGGTGAGAGACTTTAGATTAAGGAGTTCTGCATGCCATCCCAGGCGAGAAGGGAAAAGGGTGGAGGGATGTGGCAGGGTTTGCTGGAAAAGCAAACAGGACAGGACATTTCCTTGGACACACAAGTCCCTGAGCTGCTGGCAAGCCCGCTCCACAGTCCAGTGGGGGATTACACCTGCGGGAGTGTGCAGAGAGGCGCTGGGCTAGCCACGGATTGGGCATATACTCAACATCCCAACTTGAATGGAATCTCATGCCTGCACTTACAGAACATTTATTTTTATTCTATTAATGAAAACAATAGAAAGAAAATACAAATTTCCTAGAAGGTACAGGTTAGTTTAATTGTAGGACAATTTATCCAAACAGGGGTGATATCCCAAAACTTTTCTCCCTGAGATTAGTACATAAAAGCTTTCTGAAGTTAATGGAGGAGGAATCAGCATTCCATGGAATGAGAATTACATCCACTCATGTCAATTTAGTTGTTAACTCTGAAACCTAATGGTAACCATTTACATATCAGTTTGTTGTTTTACATCTGTGCAGAAATGCAGAATACAATTCAGTAGTGCTAATTGCCCTTCTTTCATGTTGTACATTCACATTTTGGCAAGTGTGTTTTTATTCCCAGGAAGGATGAGGAAAAGAGAAACTGTTGTGAGAGTCGGTGAAAGCGTGTCCTTGTAATCTACTGTCAGTGGTTACCGTGGATAACAAGCTACTATTGCATTTCTGCTAGTTAATAATTGCTTAGTTGCTTCCACACGCAAAAGTGGCAGAAACCTCCCTATGGTGTTATTAGTGCTGGAGCACACATGAGTGGGAGGGAGAGTACCTATTCACAAGCAGTATTTTATCGTGAAATCTTCTGGGTTTTGGAATTATCCATCAGAAGGCAGGAAAACATCACAAGAAGTTTGGTCACTTGTTGCACAACACATTTGGTCTACAGTCACAAACACAAAATGCTGCTTGCAAGCCATGAATTTTTAAAGCAGTAGCTTTGGTGAATAGTTTTCCTGTGAATGCATTGTACAAAGTATGCGTTTGCTCGTCAGTCATTCTGAACAGCGTGTCGCCTGTAGTTAAAGTATCATGGTTGAACAACTAATGCCCCAGGCTTGCTTTGATTGCAGCCACCAAATTACTAATTGTCACCTGAGAATTCTCACCCATCAATAACTCCCTAAAGGAAAAGGGATTGTTTGTGCCCAAGACCAGAGTGAGCTGGGAAGTTTCATACTAGGAACATGTAGTCTGAAACATCCAATGGGCAGTGACTCCTACCAATTGGATCTTGGGATGTCCAGAAAGTTTGGCTTGTGTTTGATAATTTCAGGCTTTTCCACAGCTGATCCATAAATTTAGACCTGTGTAGAGAGTGTCAGGCACTTGTAATACTCGTTCTGGTTTCTTTCCATGGCCCTGGATATGGGAATGGTGCTGCTACCCTACAGTAGGAATAGAAATATCTGTGGGAGCCTCAGATGTAGATAAGAAGTCTGCCTGGGAGCCAGCACACTCCAAAGGGAATGTGAAAGGAGTGGCACTTTGTGATCTATACCCTTGTAGTGCCAACTGCTTACTGTTTGCTTCTGTTTCTCTCTAGGTCTCTACCTCAGGGTCCTTGGGGCCCCTCTCTGTCAATCCGGTGCATAGCACCATGCCTGGGACTGGTAAGCCTTCAGAAACCTGCCTCCCTCACCATTCCTTCCCTCCTTCCTCTGCCCTTGCTCTCTGACTACTTGGTTTCTAGGTCACACTTGCAGGCCACTCTTAATAAGACCCTTGGGTTTGGCCAGGGAAAGTGTCCCCCCATAACCAGTGTACAAGGGATAAGAACAGCAGAGTCTTTCTCTTGGCTGGAACAAAGACATGGAAAGCTTCCTGGGCATGGTAACACTCCCAGGATAATCCTAGGCAAATTTTACTGGGGTATTTAGGTTTGGGAGCCAGGCATATCTAGAAGCCAAACAAGAGGAGTGCTTGGTGGGGGTAGGTTACTGCATTTCTCCAGCAGAACATTGTCAGATCTCCTCCGAGAAGTGTGATTCACAGTAATAGAAACCAAGCGCTACAGAGAGAGCAGTTCTGGAGAGACCCCCACCTTCTCTGTGGCCGGGGCACAGATTCTGCCTTGCTGCTGCAGGGCAGACAGTGAATCAGATGGAAACAGGATGGGTACAAGATATGGTGGAAGTGTTTGGGCTTGGGCTGTCCTTGGCAGGAAAAGGAGATCCCAGCCTTATTCTGCTTTCTCTGCTACACAGTAACATCATCGTGTTCCCCAGGGAACTCCAGCAGGCCCTCGTCCCCCGGCAGTGCACTCCATGCCAGCAGCCCCGGCACAGCCCAGAGCAACTCCAAAGCTGCAATGAACTCATCCGGTTTCAACTCTTCAGGGTAAGGCAGCAGGGGCCCACAGCTTGCCCCTTGGCAAGGGCATCAGAGGGCTTGGGAGAAAAGCAATGGGACCTTAGAGAAGAACGTGCAAGCCCTTAGACTCCAGCAATGTGGAGCTACGTGGTGGCACGTTCTTACATGAAGCTTCACATACAACCTGAAGCTTCTTGGGATATGGCTATTTTTCTGCTTGAAGGCAAATAGTAAATCAATTTTTGCCTGAAAAACTGTGCTGCTTAAAAAAGGGAAAAAAAAAAAAAAAACCAAACCACCAAAAAGCTGAATAGAAACACTGGCCATGAGGACTGTCCTAAAACTAACTCCTTGTGTGGAGAAAGCAGAGGAAGGCTTATTTTGCTGTTTCTGCTTGGACAACCCCCTCCACAGCCAGTTTTCTCTCCTGCAGTGCCACCCAGAGAACTCTGCAGCAGCGTAACTATCCCACAGTGGCAGATGAAACAAGAACAAAGATTTTCCTCTGCCCTGCCTTTGGATGCTACAAAAGCATTAAGCCACACGTACGGGCTCAGAGCCCTTCTGGTTATTTCGCTGCACGTTGCCTCTGCCACAGTCTGTGCTGCTCAGGCCTCTCTGCGCTTGTAGTTTCTGCTACGTCGCATCCAGGATGCTGTGTTAGTAGGAAGGCAACAGAGAGCAGAGGGCGTTACCCATAGCTGCTGGGCTTTCTGAGTCATGGCTCACCCTGTGCCGCGAATCAGACCTCCTCTTACATGGAGGAAGCCCAATAGCCAGGCAGTACGTGAAATCACGAGCGCAATGGAAGATGTTGCTTAGAAAGACAGGGGTTTTGCGATGAGCTTCCTATAGGAGGAAAGGATCATTTGCTGGCTGCCAAGTCAAAGTAAGGTTACAAAGGGAATAATAATGATTTTTATTTCAAGGGGAAAGTGTTAACAACATGGCAATTGTAGCTCTTATTCCCTGTGTTGCAAACAGATCTTGGTACCGATGGAATCAACCTACCTACCTCCACTGAGATGACTCCTCCTTCATGCGTAAAAGGAGCTCTGGCTTCTAGCTATGGACCAGCTTCTCTAGGAACAATGCTTGGGGCAACATCTGGCGTTCCAGTGCCTTCAAAATGCTGCCAAATGAAGGTCTTGTTTAAGGGAACCCATAGCAGCAGAACTCTCCAGGGACTCAAACTGCAGCTGACCTTCCCCAAGGATTCTCAACGCCAACAGTGACATTGTAATACTCTTCCAGGCATTCACTTCGAGAACGAGCCCTTGCTTAGCACTCTTAGCATGAAACACTGCCCTCTGCTTGCAAATCTCTGCATTCACACTGGATTGCCTGGCAATCTCTAATCTGGAAGGATTTCTATGTCAGGACCCTCTTTTCCCCTCACTCATTTCAGAGCTTCCCTTAAGAAGGGTCTATCATGCTGTTACTATCATGCACACATACTATAAACCCCCAAACTGAGCCGAGGTTACCCAGTTCATTTCACCGGAGACCTGTGTCTAGATGTGAGCCTTGGTTTTCGATAGACTTCCAAGGTCAACGGCACTGTGCTTTATCCACTACCAAACTTGCTTTGCTTTGAGCCATTCTGCTCTGTTTCTAAAGGTGCTTTTGTTTTTCTTTTTTCTTTCTTTTTTTTTTTTTAATTAAGTATTTTAGAGCCTTCTTATTTTTTTCCTTTTAAAAAAATTGTTGTCTTTTGCAAAATTTGTGTCCAGGTCTTGTTATTGTTCACAGCTGGCCTCACTGCCCCACTGGAGGACGTCACTGTTTGAAAACCTTGGGTGAACTTCTGGCTCTATTGAACACAAAAGCAGTTTGTGTTGATTTGATGGGACAAGGATTAATCTTGACCTTCTCTTCTTTCCTTTATTCATCCTTTGGGTTTTATGTGATACCAAACAAAACCAGCCTCTCTGGAGTAGAGGTGTGCATGTGTTCTGGTCTTTCCTGAATTGTAAGTAATGTAGCTTGCCTGTTCTCTGCAGCGTGCTCTTCTGTTCTTGGGAGGACAAGTTGTATTGCTCAGGTGTGAATCTTGAGGTTTGTGTGTGCAAGTGTTTCTTAATTTCATGAGATGCCAAAGTGTAGGAAACTTCAACTTTCACAGCATATCGCCAGGGAAATTGTTGTTACTTTGCAACTCTCCACTTGAAAAGAGGTAGATATTTAATTTTGTTAAAGTAGACTTGAGTAATACAAATTCCTGGTCAGGTTGTCTATGGGTACAAGTAATTAATTCAGTGGAACTAGAGTAAATGAGTATCTGGTTCACAGATTGTAAATAGACATTTTTGAGTAGCAGTCTTTTATTCTGATGGCTTTTTTATTTTTAGGTAAATGTGAGCTTTTTTTTTTTAATTAAAAATTATCCTTTGTCACTTTTGGGGGGGGGGGGGAAAGATCCGTTGTTTGTTATCCTACTCATCCAGTCCTGTGTGATGAATTATTGCTATAGGGAGTCTGTGGACCTTAAGAGTTTATCAGCTACCTTCACACAAAGTATTGAGCCCTACATGCACATTGTATATAGAACCGCATTTGTTGCTTTGAGTGAGGTTTTGTTATTGAAGCAGACACCGATAATAATGAGAGGGGACTGGAAAAGATAAAGTAATATTTCTTGAAAAATGGAAATTAAGACAAATATTTCTTTTTTAAAAATACTAAAATAAGTTTTTTCAAAATGTTCTAACACAAAAAAAGGGAGAAACTGTATTTCTGTTTCCTGGATTCCCCACCGCCACTCATTTACCTCTAACTGAAACACTTTCATCATATCTGTTTTTCAGTGGAAACATTAAAATTAAACAAAACTTTTTTTTTCAACAAAATCTGTTGTGATTTAAAAAACATTTTATGCTGGGAAAGCAAAAAATGTAGATGGGAAGTATTAATCTAACTCTCCTGACTGCTACGGCCCTTCTTTCTGCCCTTAATTAAATTTTCTTACATGCTTGGAGGGTTGATTTCAAGCCTTGTTCTCCATTGCTTTCCAACTATATTTAGAGATGTGAAACAAATTATTTGAATATAATTATTCTAAAGCTAAGCTGTGACAGGTTTGGTACAGCTGCATGGCGGGGGGTGGGTTCTTGGCAGATTTTTTGAGGTTCCCATCACTGTCTCTAACAGGGACTTCCCTGAGAGAACTGTCTTCTACAGCTAGAGTGACAGGAATTAACCATGACCACTTTTTCTATGGTGTGCCTTAATCACAGGGTTCTTGAGGAAAAAACAAATTCTCCTCCAGCCAAGAGAATGATGCTACAACAGTATTTTAAAACAACTGTGCTACAACAACTGCATTCAAACTCGCCTAGTTGTTCGCTGGGTCAGCTGCAGGGACGGGTCATGCCGACATGCCCTCCCTGCACAAACTCACCCCTGCCTTTTGCCTCCGTGGGATTGCTTGTAATGGTGGGCACTCAAAATGAGCTAAGGCAAGCTCTGCAGACCGAGCAATACCTGCTCAGCTCCCTGCCCGCGCTGGCTCTGTCCTGCTGGAAAAGCCTGCATGATCGCTGCTAATGCTAATAGTGGAAGATCCCTAGAAATGAATGCACTCACCTATACACAGCCAGGGGCTGGAAACAGGTTTTATTTGCACCCAAGATCTTTGTTACTGGATAGAGAATTGGGGTTGATACTATATTTAAGTATTTTGCCTGATTCCTTTCCATTAATTTCATGTAAGCAGCTGAGTTAAACTGGCTGGGAGGCTGGTGGGGTGAGACTAAGGGATCTGTGCTAAAATGGTGGAGGGTAGGAGAAACAGAAATTAACAAATTAGCAGAAATTTGTTTTGCTTTTTACCTAAGACATGCCAGTGTTTTGTTGGTTTTGCTGGAACGAAACCTTTCCAGAGCTGTGTTTTTCTCATCTGGTCTAAAAGATTAGAAAAAAAGTACACTTTTACATGAAAATTTCACTTCTGTCATAGTTTTGAAAAAAATCCATTCAGAAAAAAAATCATTGACCTGTACTCATGTGCAGATAAAGTGTGTGGGAGGAGAATTTTCCTCTCCTGTCTCTGGCTGGGATGGCATAAACCCCACGGCATACTCAGCTGAGCCCACGCGCATTGACGCCCTGATCATACCTGCCATGGCTGAACCCTGCCAGTGCTCTGCTGTGGGCTTGTGCCCTTGGAGAAGAGAGGCTGTGAGCCCTAAGGGAGTGGGGTAGGTGGTAACTGGCAAATTCATAACCCCTCCCTCAAGGAGCTGCCTTTCCTCTCAGGCCTTTCATTCAATGAACCACCTCACCCAAGCTCCTGTGAGGGCTGGCCAATGCTACGAGAGGAGGATGAAGGATGAAACAAACAATCTTTATTCATGCCAGCCTGAGAAGCGATTTGCATGTGACTGTTCACTGAGTGTGCTGCAACCCTATGAGTAAAGTCAGCAGGATTTGGATTTTGACCAAACAGCAGCCCTGGCCAGAGATGAAAAAGAGGGGTGGCTGGCTGTGGCTCTGTAATTATAAGGACCCCTTAAGAAGCTTCCAGCTTTTTAAGCAATAATTTTACTATCCTTATTCAAAGCCAGTTCCATATGAAAAAGATGTTCAAGTGGCACGAAGGGATCTTGCTCCAGCCTCTCCCTCCTCAGATATAGCCCTTCTTAAAATTAGTACTCTACATAATGGAAACAAGTGCATCACAGGATGGCACACTGCAAAGACAATGACACTCACTCTCTTTGACTTTTTTCCTTTTTTTTTTTTTTTTATATTTTGGCTGTTATGAATATTTAAAGATTATTAGATAGGAAGAATGAATTTAAACCACCCATCTGTGCCTTTGGGACACTGTGTCTTATTTTACTTCCTGCATGACCTTGGACAAATGACTTAATCCCCATTAGGCCATGGTGATGATAATCCTTCCCTTCTCCCAGTCCACAACTTGTGCTAAATAGCATAGTTCACAAATTACAGCTGATTCTGCTGCCAGCCATCACAGAAGACATTTATTACACTGACCCCTGGCAAAGCTCTAGTTTTCAGCTCGTTTCTATTGTGAAAAATCTCAAGTTATTTCATAAATTATAAGCAATTACTTAAAAGCTCAGAAGTGACCACTCTGATTGCCTTCATAACCCTAGCCTGCAAATTTTACCCAGTAATTCCTGCATTAATCCTATACCTGGTAGCTGAGCTGTAACTTGGCTACTGATTTCAGTCAGTTGACAGTCTACTTAAACACTCGGTAAAGGCTCCCAGAGGTTTGTGAGCCTCTTTGTCAAAAGAGACCAAAAATAAAGTTGTGAAAGGCAGCTAACTACTTACAATAATATGTTTACAAGTTACTGTACATGTATACACTCTCATAGTATAGAGAAGGTTCATCAAGATCAAAATCTGGCTCTGAAGTGACAAGGACTGTTCCATTTAATTTTCAGAAATTCCTCTAAGTAACTTGCTCCCACAACAGCAGCACTGCATAAATTTTGGAATATTATTTCTGAAAGCTGGGAGGGAAATTACAAATGTATTAAATGCTGAATAACAGTATCTGCACATAAGTATTGCAGCTGAGATCAAAGCTAAGCTGTGCCAGGTGTTGTGCAAACACATCATGAGAGTTGATCTCCACTGAAAAGTTTATAAACACAATAACAAGTCTCTCGAATTTATTGATAAACTGGTCCTGAATAGGAAAACAAACACTAGCAGCTTGTTTGTTTCACAAAATGCTACAGTTGGAAGGGAAAGGTCTTCATCCCCCTGTGTTCTAGAAATACTTCCAGTCTCACAGGAGCATCTTAAGGGATTAAAAATCTACAGAGCAGGAAATTCCAGCTTTCCAAGACTAAGAGTCACCTCCAACAGCCATAGATAAACAATGCAGGGAACAATTGCTCACAAGCAGATGTGCCTCACAGCGGCTATGAGAACTCCTCAACAACCTGACCTGCTACCAAAGCAGCCCTTGTGCCTGAACAGTCTCCACGCTCTCTGTCCCTACCCTTCTCTTGAGGAGAAGAGCTCCTCCACCATTAGGACTCAAGCATCAGCGACGTGAACCCCACCTCTGTGGGTCCCATCCCTATTGCGTGTGAGTATAAGGGGTGCAACCCCATTTGTCTTTGATTTTTATCTGTGGTCTGGTCATTCACAAGCTCTCTGGAGAAATGAGCTAGATCCCACTCAGCTTGAAAATCAAATCAAGGATGTGGTATGCCTTTGGAAGTTACGGTCAGTCTGTAGGTAGATCCCTCTCTCTAGTTCCTGCTCTTCTCAGCCAGAGACAACTGAACTGGCATCCTCGGGATATAAAAGTGGACAAACACTCCTGACTTTCCTCTCTGTTGACAGATGCTGGAGTGCCTAAAGGAGATGCGCTCCTATTAATGACTGACATCAAGGGTGACTTTTCCACTTAACTGCTGTAGTAACTGCAGAGCTCTAAGCGAGCGTGCAGACCAGGTAGGAGGTGGGGTACCTGATACACCCATGATGGTTAGCAGTGCCCGCGTTCAAGGAAGACTGAGAAGGGCTGGAAAATTAACCATTTGATGTTGGTATTTAATTTCTTTTACTGTTCATTCCCCTTTCTTTCCTCTGCTTTCCACCTGTGAGGAGAGCGAGTGCAAGCTGGGAGAACAGGGCTCTGTTTCTTGCCCTTCCCAGTTTTCCCTGTGGCCTGAAGGGAGACCTGTAGGATTTCTAAGTGTCCAAATGATCCCATCAAGTGCCCTCATCATTCCTAATGCTCACAGCCTTGGGACTTACAGTCCTGGTAGAATTAGCATAGATCCTAACACTCCAATACAATGTCTTCAGTAGCTGAGCTTAAATTCAGGCTCCCCTTCACAGCTCCAGCAGGGCCTAGTGCCCGAGCTGCCGCGGGACCCCCTCTCTCTGTGCCGGGGGGTCCCTGCCAGCACAGCCTGTGGGCTTGCTTCAGGGCAGGGGCCAAAACGCTGGCGAGAGAGAGATAAATCAGGAAGCTCTAGTGCAAATATAAGAGCAACCTATAATCTACAATCCAACTAGAAGCACATTTTAATGTCTTACCAGAGCTTTTATAACACAGGGAAACATCCTATGGAGTGCAGCACATGCAACAGACCTAAGTGACCATAGATGAGGCCTCTCATGCTCTGAGTGATTGGTTTCACTCCCAGCATAGAGCTCTTTGGCTGTATGGAAGGTTTGGGTTGTTTGGGACACACAATCTCTTTCAGACAGTTTTTAAAGCAAATTGAACAAACAGAAATTACCTGGTACCGCCACTGATTCGCTGTCAGGGCTTGGAAGAAGTACAGCCCTTTCCTGGTTACTCACTCCTGCCTTTGCCCAGCCCTGGTGCTTGGCCCCAGCTCAGCTCCTCGCTCACTCATCCTGTCCTGCATGTTCTGTGTCACATCTCCCTGCGCATCCCGCACCACCCCCCAGCTGCGGACCCGAGCAGCCCTAAATTCACCAACTCCTGTCTCAGCCTCCCCTCCTTGCAGTCAGCACAGGACAACACAAAGGTGGTCACCGTAAGCCCACCCACCCGGCCTCTGCTTTCAAAACCGGGTACAAAACTTGAAAGAGGACTGCAGGACACTTTTTTAAAAAACAACAAGGACAAAAGCAACTCCCCTCTTGCCTGATCCAGCTTTATTCTCCACTCTATTCTCCTTCATCAGAGAGAAAAACATTCAGCCAAGTTAAAGTCTGGGGACCCTATGGGACTCTCACAGCCGGGAGGGCGGAGGCTGGATGGAGGTACCAGCCCAGCAGACACTCCAAACGCCCGTCCTTCCTTCTCCTTCCCCGTTCCCCCTTCCCCGCCGCTGTCCCCCGGCAGCACGGCCCCCTCCCTGCCCCGGGGCACGCAGCTGGGCTCCTCGGATCCCTTTTCGCCGCCGGGGTAGGCCGGCGGGGCAGAGCAAACGGGGACGGGGAGCGGAGGGGCAGGAGATGCGCAGGGGGAGCACCCCCCGGGGGGGGGGGGCAGGACCCTCCCCGGGAGGAGCTGCCCCGGCCAGCGGCGGGAGGGAAGGCAGAGGAGGGGAGGGAAGGGGAGGGGAAGATAAAAGCCTCTCGGTAAGCGCCGGCACCGCCTCCCTTCGCGGGCAGTCCCGGAGCCCGCAGCCGGGCGGCAGCGCTGGAGAGGGGCCGCCGCCGCCGCCGGCGAGCCCGGGGTAAGGAGCGGGCCGGAGGGCGCCGGGCTGCTGGGTAACCCCGGGGCAAGGGCTTCCCCCGACCCCGTGCCGTGCTGGGTAAGGGCCCTGGTCCACCGGGTGTCCCGGCCGCTCCCTCCACCGGCCCCCGAGGGAGAGCGGAGCAGGAGGCGGTCGGGGAGGGCTGAGCCGCTTTGGCTCCGGGGGGTGCTGGGATCTTGTTTGTCCCCAAACACGGTAGGGCCTTGGTAATGGGGGGGGGGACCTTGCAGGGAATGGTGTGAAGAGGGCCCCAGGAGAGCACCACGCTCACGGGAAGGGTACAAGGCATCTTTTGGTGGGATTGTTTTGTTTGTGTGGTTTGGTTTGCTTGTGTATGTTTTGGGTTTGTTTGTTTTCTCCCTTGGGGTTTCCGTGAATGGGCTGGGGTGGATGCTGAGGCAGGTGGTCTGGATGAGCACCCCTTGCTGGCAGGGCTGCTGCGCTTGTAATGTCCTCACTCTGTGTTCAGCAGGATGGTTTCCATCGTTCTCGAGGTGACCTGCAGCCTTGTTGCCTGGCTGTTTCTGTACGCCTGCTTCTGCTACTGGAACAAGCACCGTTCCTACGAGTGGAGCTGTCGCTTGGTCACCCTGCTGCATGGGGTGATCATCACCTGCCTCTCGGGCTACGTTGCTCTCTTGGATGGCCCCTGGCCTCTGACCCATGCAGGTGTGTTTGTAGTCTTACCCTGACGTATGTCCTTGTCATGTAGTGTGGGCACCTCTGGTTACAGGTGGAGTGGGGGGCTGATTTTGCTGCCTGTTCTCTTATGTGTATGTTTTTGGGGCATGCTTTTGTTTAACTCCCTTGCTGCTTCTCCAACCCTTACCACTTCTTACTGTTAATTTTTTGTTTGTTTGATTGTTTTATCCATGTACATATTGAAAGTTTTCAGGTTGGCAGATTGAGTTTATTGCAGCATTAGGTATAGCAATGTGTTGAAAATAGATGAAGTGCTGTTCGCATCTGCAAGCGTGTAACAACTCCTGGCATTTTGCTGTTTTCTATCATTAAATCTCAAATAGTTCTGCTGGTGGGGGTCAGGCTTTCCATCCCCGCTTTCTAAAAGGGCGGAGAGAAAAAGAGAAACAGAAGTGTGGCAGGATGGGATGGCCTGCCTGGGTCTGCAGAACCAGGCATCCAAGCTTCCAGCCGGGAACTTGGCCCATAGGATGAGGCTGGAAACTAAGGAAGAAAGAGGCATGCTCACAACCTGTATTGCTCCATATTGTAGAACAATGTCTTAAATAAGACCCTAGGCTTATGTACATCTTTCATTTCAGGTTCACCAAACACACCTCTTCAGATCCATGTGCTGTCCCTGACCTTGGGTTACTTTATCTTTGACCTGGGCTGGTGCCTATATTTCCAGACAGAGGGGGACCTAATGCTGCTCCATCACATACTGAGCATCTGTGGCATGATCATTGTGCTGGGGCTCGGGAAGTCTGCTACAGAAGTCAACGCTGTTGTATTTGTTAGCGAGATCACCAACCCACTGCTCCAGACCCGCTGGTTTCTGCGGGAAATGGGGTGTTACCACACTTTCCCGGGAGAGGTGGTGGATTTCTTGTTTGTGTTCCTCTTCCTGGTGCTGCGAATCGGCGGAGGAGCTTTGATCATGTACGCCATGCTGACAGCCCCCGATCCCAGCTGGCTCCTCAAGGCTGGAGTCCTGGCCATGTACGTTGTATCTTTGGGGTTCATGGTTGAAATCTGCCACTTCGTCAGGAGGAAAATATTGAAAAAATATCGTTCCTGGACAAGCCTGAGGAGTATGAATGCACCTGTGAAAACTAATGGGCATGTGACAGCTCATTAACGGGTTGTGGATGACAGTCCCTTGGGCTAGGGTCTTGGCTACTGAAGCCTATTCCTGTGAAAAGAACTCCTAAAAGCGATGTGGAATTGACTTTCTGGCACTGGTCTGCTATGGCTGGAGGAGATGAATCGGTGCTAGGAAGACAGGAAAGCTGATAGAAGAGGGGTTTGAGTGGAAATCTGAGGAACCTGGCATGTCTGCTGAACTCTGATTCCCTGACTTCTCCAGCAATGGTACAGTCTCAAGGAGGGTAGCAATGCCAGACCTATTCAGTCTGCAGCCAGTAATGGCACAGTCTGTGTGTTCTGTAACCATTTTGGAGGTAGAATTATTTTACAGTGTCTACAGAAAATCAGATCTGAAAACCACTGTCTTCCTGCCAGCGGGACTGGGTAGGGGTGTGACCTAGCAAAGATTTACTGAGCCTTGCTCTCCTTTAATCCTGGAGTTGGACAACATGCTTGGCTAAGTACTTGGATGAAAGCCTCTGAACAAGACTCGAGTGCTCACAGGGGTATAGTGGAGTTGTCCTTTGAGTGTGTGAAGTGATGATACTTGAGGTGAGGCAATGTTTTACCTCATTCTTTTTAATGATGTATTTCTCTTTTTTTTTTTTTTTTTTAAATACTTGCATTCAAGCAGATACTGATCTTA
Organism: Balaeniceps rex; assembly: GCA_013401315.1. Classification (NCBI taxonomy): domain Eukaryota; kingdom Metazoa; phylum Chordata; class Aves; order Pelecaniformes; family Balaenicipitidae; genus Balaeniceps; species Balaeniceps rex. Next base: position 35,070 of record VYZW01040881.1, on the reverse strand, counting down.
GAGCAGTGTGACTTCACTGGGATTGAGTCAGGCCCTTGCAAACAAGAGTCAAGAATTAGACTTGTGCCAATAAACTCCATAAGCAGGTGTTCACCTAGCCTTGGATTGCTTTAAAAAATCAGGCATTTTGTGGGTGATGGAAGATAGAGAAGAGTCCTCTCTGGATGCTCTTTCTGTTCTGGGGTTGGCTCATTTACAAGCCACTTTAAGCCGAATGCATGGCTAATGAGTCTAATAAATGACTGTATTTTCAGGGGTGGCAGTAATGTTTAGGCAGATCTCAGTGTAACATCTACTCCATACCAGCAGGTCTCTGAGTATGGACCAGTTCTCTTGTTTTCTTTACCTCTCAGAATTGTGTTCTGACATTTCCCCTGGGGTTTTAATGTGAATTTCCCTCTGTTTAAGGCTGCAGTTCAGATTTACTCTTCCATAAAAGCCTCGCTTATGGCTGAGGAACAAATGGCCTTGTGTTGCCCTTAGGCTTAGCAAGGCTGGTTGCCTTTCCTTCCTGCTTTCAAAGACTTTGTTTAGAAGAGCTTCTTCACGGAGCTAAAGAGCCCCTGAAACAGCCTGTGTGGCTCTTGCTCAAGTGAGGTGTCACGAGGTGAAGGAGGGGAGCGGTGGGAATACAGCTGCTGTGGGGATGCAGCCCTACTAGCTCCTCCATGCCTCTTATCTCACGAACATCTGGTGCTGTTCAGTGCAGATATCTGCCTTGGCTGGGGGTTAGAGTATGTATGGAGAGATTAAAAAAATGATGTGAAATAACCTAACCTCTGACACGCCCTCTGAATGCACTGCAGCTGTGAATCCAGGCAAGTTAGCAGGCTAATATGTTTAGAAGAACGGGAGCCTTGCACTCCTGATACCTTGCCAGCATGGCTCTGGGGGCCTGGGCTCATGAGGTATGAACTCTTGCCAGAGTCACTGTGCTCTTCTGAAAACACCTATAAGTGATGAGACTTCTAATAAAGATATGTTCTCTTTTTAAAAAGAAAAAATTGCTGTAATGTTCTTTTGTTCTGGGTCTTAAGGAAGCAACTGAAGTTAATGCTGAAGAAAACAGGCTTGAGGGTAGCCTAAGCGTGCTAAGGCTAGCAGTCACTGGCAAAGCTCTGGCTCATGCGGTTCAGGAAGGAGTGAGCTGGTGGGGAAACAAGCACGGACTGAGCCATGTGCTGTGGAGCTCGGGTGTGAGGTGTGAAGGGTAGATGAGGGTCAGCTGAAGCTCAGATCTGTGACTAATGTACCCATAACCTGCCTTGCCAATGAGTCACAGCCAGTACCACAGGGAACTTAAGAATGGGCCATTAAACTGAGGTGTTTGCTCTTGATGGATGCAAGGTCACAGGGTAACTTAAATTCTGGTTGTGGCTTACATCAGAGGTTGCCTTTTTTACTCCGTGGCACCAATGCCTCTCTGTTGCTGCATTTCATTCTGGGAATGAGCAATTTGGAAGGCTTGGGTTGCAAGGTGGTTTGTCCATGCTCTCTTTGGAGAAGCAATTGAAAGCATGAGAACACCTTTGGTGTTATGAGATGTCCTAAGCCACTGCTGAGCGGCTGTTTCCAGCTGAGAACCTGCTACTGCTGGGCCAGGACTCTGCTGTCTGGAGCGGTGGTGGGCCTGGGATGGGTTTCCAACAAGAAAACTCTCTTCCTTCAGCTGAGGGACAGTAACCCAGTGCACCCAGCTTGCTTGCATGCAAAGCAGAACTGATGGTAGTTACCCTGTGAGATTTTAAGCGAAGTAAGTGCTCTCAGGTGGTCATGCATCATGTCTCATCTGAGCTTTAGTGGTAAACCCTCTAATGTGATGCTAGAAAAGCATCTGGCTCCACCCTCAGCATCCCATTGGATTTTGTATTTGCTAACATTTCAAATAATGTAATTTTCAATACAGGTGCCTGACTTTTATCTATCAAATATCCTTGAGGGCTTTTACTGTCACAAGAGGTGAGCATCAGTCTTGGCCTGTCACTGAGGAAAGCTATTGGACTCTTGTGTATCCCCAGTTCTTGTGTATTTCCAGTTTGTTTTTGGACAAGAGGTTTCCCAGTGTTGGCAAGCTAACATGTTCTGTGACCCTTCAGTGTTGTACGGTCTTGTTAGAATAGGTACAGAAAGAAGATAAGAAGGAAGAATGTGCTGCTGAGGGAGGGTGAAGCTATACTAAAATGGGTAGCAGTGTGTAAATGACTGTTAGCAGAGGTTCCTGTCCTGAGCTGTTTTGCTGAATGCTATTCATCTGCAGGCAAAACGAGCCAGTGCAACTCAGCCTGCCTGTTTAAACAGCTGACTCTGCACAAAGCAAACAAGAAAATTAGTGGATAAGCTGCACCTAACTTCTGGTACAATCCACTGGGAGATGATTTCACTTGCCACCTTGCATCTCACTAGATGCAAATTTTGCATGTTGTATGATCTAGAACAAAAAATCCCACAACTCCTTCTCTATATTCTACCCCAGGCATTAAATGGTCCCTGCCTTGTTAGGACCTCGCCTTTTGGAGTGCTCTTCTGTGACCATCTTTGTTGTTCTTCCTGGTGGCTCAGTTTCTGTGCTATGTGACATTAGCCCTGTAGCTTTCTGTCTGTCAACACTGTTCTATATCTGAAGCTAAATGTTAGAACAGCTCCATCTCGGTTGTTATGGAGGCTATGGGAGGGGGCCTGGTGCCTGGTCCAGCAAAGGTGGAGAAAGGCAAGATGAGACCTAAGATTTGTCAGAGAAGCAAATGCACTATTAATGCTAGTGAGGATGTCGTGCTGAAATACCTGAAAGATGAGCATCTTGTAGCAATAGGAACCTGTGCCTGGCCTGAACTGGAAAAGTAAGTTAGAGAGATACCCAGTTGAAAACAGGCTCGTTACGAGTGCTTTAAGAGGCAGGGCAAGCCACTCCCACCATATATATTTCAAAAGGTAAAACCTGACAGGATGAAGGGGAAAAATCCCACATATTTCTGGGTGTGAGAGATTGTTTTGATTGCAACTCACGAAAGGAGTGTGTTGGTTGGAGGAACGTTTTTGTAAGCTACTTTAGGAGTCCTGCATAAGCCCTGGATTTTGCCACTTTGTGGATGTAAATGAAGGGAGGAGGGAGAGAAGATGTGTTTTAGTGCTGAATGCTTGTAGTGAGAAGAAATTGCTAGGCTTTGTAACTGCTGCATAAGCACTGGATGAGAGGGTATGTTTAGGGCAGGGCTGTGTGCTTTCCCAGCCTGCTGAAGCTGCATGCTCTGTGCTGTGCCTGGATGATAAACCCCGTGGGGCATGTTACCTTGAAGCTGGTGCTATGCTGACACAGTTTTGCAAGTTCCGTAGAAGAGTTGTTTCATATCAGGCGCTGCCTGGGTGTGAGTAAAGCAAGCCCGTGTCTGCCTGCAGCCGCGTGGTCATGCCTTTTATCTCTGGGACACGTGAGATGATTGAAGTGGGTCGTGGGTGCGTGGGACTAATTTCCTGTGCCCAGAGGCTAACGTGATGCCGTGTGTGTGTGTGTGCCCGGTGGGAACGTGTGTTCTGTGAGCACCAACCTGTTGGGCGTTGAACCGAGGTCCTCCCCACCAGACGGAGAGGCCTGCAAAGCTGCGAGTTAGTGCACTCGGGGCCAGCCCCGAAGGTCACCAGCCTCTTGGCTGGGGTTTGGGAGGGATGCGCAACGGGGCTGCGGGGCGGCTGCGGGGGAGCGGCAGCGCCGGGCCGTGTGCCCGCTGTGCGGGGCCGGCCGGGGGCACCGGGGCCCCTTCCCTCCCGCGGCCGAGGCGGGCGGCGGCG
>VYZW01040881.1:17279-31249 GCA_013401315.1 Balaeniceps rex | reverse complement strand
GCCGAGCGGGGCGCGGGGAAGGGCCTGGCCCTGCAGCCTTCCCTTGCGGGCTGCCGGCACCTTCCCCCGAGAGCGGCGGCGTGCGGGGGCCTGGCCCCAGCAGCCCCGTGCGCCCTGCCCCGCTGGCCGGGCCCTGCGGAGCCGCTGGAGCAGAGCGGGCCGGGAGGCGCGGAGGGAGCCGTGCTCGTTCGTCGCCAGGCCGGCGGGCAGGTAGCGGGGCGAGAGCGGCTGCATGCCGGGGAGGAAGGCTGCTGGCTGCGGGCGGGCTCGGGTCGGCTGGGCGGGCTGTGTCCGTGGTTTGGGGCACGGTGTTTAGGCTCTCTGGGCTCCTCCGTGTTCTCATTTGTACCNGGGGATTTTATAGGCACCTACAAAAAAAAAAAAAAAAAAAAAAAAAAGGAAATAACGGTGCTTTGCTGGCGGTGCCCATCTAGGTTTTAAGCTCTTTTGGGGAGAGCAGGGCTGCAGGGCTGTTCTGGACTAGGTTTTTAGGCACATGTAATTATTGTAGAGCCTGTTTTTTTTTTTTTAAAGGCTATTTCTCTTTCCAGTGCGTGGGGACAGGTGTAATTCACAGGTGCAATACATACTGTATATGCTAATGACAAATGTTGAACCTGGACATGCAATTTGAAGGTAGCCCCCATCTTTCTTTCTGGGGAATGGAGAAACATCTTTTTCATGAGTAAGTGTGGAAAACACCTCAAAATGTTTAAAAGGTCATCCCTTTTCCTTCTACCAGGCTTCTCCAGCTGGTCAATCCCTTTTGTCACATCAGAATTCTTCCTGCCTTATCTGCCCTGACTCTAAATGTATACAGACCTCAAGTACCAGGGATGTCAATGGAAACACCTGGTCAGAGCTGTTAATCATATCCTTACTTCATTTCCCCATGTTCTCGAGGCCCATTACACCATAATGGTTTTGTTTACCCAGCCTCCTAAGTCATCCCTGGTAATACTTGCAACAGGCCCAACAGGAAGGTTGGGCATCGCAACTCTGACGCCTTGTCACGTGTAGTGCTTTTGGTGTTCCCCAGCCCTGGGTGTGAATCCAGCGCGCTGGTCAGCAGGTACCAGCAGGACCAGTGGTGCTTTTGCTATTACACAACTGGAAACTCACGTATCCCAGAGCGTGACTCAACTTCTTTTGATGCACTTCTCTGAATGCTCAGGAGTAACGAGACGCATCTTATATTTCATGGAAAGGTATTATAAATATGAAAGAGATGTAGATATTAGAGTATTATGTATTTGGGGGGGCTTTTAGCAACAAGAGTTGTCCTCCACAGGTGTTTATGCACTGTAATTTTGTTCTAGCAGTATGTCTTTTGCTTGTTAGAGAGATTCTGTATTGCACTTTGAGTGAGGGAAGCTGTATAAAAGAAATACTGTTGAAAAAAGTCTTTATGGGCATAGCTTCTAATCCTTTTGTGTCAAAAAGATTTGGAGGTCTTGGTGCCAGAAGAGATGAAATGAAGTCTGCAGTTAGGAGAGCTAAGTGGTTTTCACGTCGTCTCACTCCTCTGAAACTGCAGAGGAGGGAGCGTCCAGCGCCTTGCCCGGGGAGGTGTGGGGCAGGGTGGGGTGCACTCGTGGACTGCAGCCAGGGGTAGGAAAGGGACTGGCTGTGTGAGTGCCCGAAAGGTGGTGGGCTGCTTTATCCGATCACCATTTGCTGGGGGATGCTTTGTTCTAATCTGAGCTTTGTCCTCATGTGCTTATGAAGAAGCTTGAACTATATGTTGTTCCACTGGAAGTTTTCCTTGGGAGGACAAGGGGATTTTACAGCTGTTTTTTCCCAAGCTGTCCTGGAAATGAGTTAGTGCTAGAAGGTTAAAATTCAGTAGCGGGAGGAGATGGCAATGCTTTTGTGTTTCTCTTGACCCATTTGCAGTTGCTGTTGCTGCACTGGGAAGATTATCAGTGGACCTAGCAAGAGACTCTGTGTTTTCTGGTTTTTTTGTTTCAGGAGAGGAGGAACCAAGCTAGCAAACAGCGTGACGAGTAGGTCAGGTGGGGCAACACAAGCAGACCAGTTATATGCAGGTATATGGGCAGGGAACTCAAAGGGGCAGGCGTAGCTCTGGATCCAAGCCTTATTGCTGGATGCGACGCTCCTCAGCCTGTCCCTCAGGCAGTGCAGATGAGCACTGACACATCCCAGCAAATCCTGCACCGTAGACTGGTTGGGGAAGTCCTCTGAGGTGCGTTACCAAGTCTTGGTATGTTTTCTGTTCGACCAGGCTAGGAAGTCACTGCCTGACAAGGTCATTGCTTTCAGCGCGTCTTCCCACAGCTGCGGTAATGCTGGTGGGGGTCTGTGTGCTGGTGGCCACATGGTGAATCTGCCCTAATTCTCAGGGATACGCTTCTTTGATGTAGGCCTTTCCCCAGTTCCTCTGCAGAAAAAAATTGTCAGGAGCAAGCAACACCATCAGAAAACAGCGCTGTACACTCAGTGCTAGGATGGTTACGGGTGAAATGCTGCACTGGGTTGTGCTAACACTGCTGAAGGCTAGACCTTCTGATGCATTTTGTCTCTCCGTTCCTGCGACAGGATGCTGTTCCCCCTGCCTCTGCGGGTGGCCTGCAGTCTGCTTGCCTGGCTCTCTCTCTACGCTTGGTTCTGCCATCGCTACAAGCACCGGAATTATGAATGGAGCTGCAGGCTGGTCACGCTGACCCATGGCATCCTTGCTACCTGTCTCTCTGCTTACATTGGCTTTATTGATGGTCCCTGGCCTTTGAGTCACCCAGGTAAGTAATGAAAGTTGTGGTCCCAAGTTCCCCAATGGGTGATGGCACAAAGTGGGGTTCTCCTACCACCTCAGTATCCAGCCCACTTGAGGAATGATGATTGTAATGATATCTGAGCTGCTTTGTATGGAAAGTACTAGAGAAATGGAGAGGCTGGTACTGTATTTTGCTAGTGTAATGGCCCTCCCCAGCTGCAGTCTGGCAGCACGTGTGATCATGTTGTGTGGCCATTACGTGTGTGCAGCTGTTAGACTAACAACTATAGTATTGTGACTTATCTGACTTCTCCAGCTGAGCTGTACTCAGTACAAGCTAACACAAGCCTGCCAGTGCTGAAGGTGAATACCCCTTCCTTGTCTTGGATCCTGCCTGCTTGTTGCCTCCATGCTTTAAAGCTCTGTCTGGTGTCTTTGTGTTTCAGGGTCACCAAACACAACTCTTCAGGTACACGTGCTGTGCCTTAGCTTGGGCTACTTCCTCTTCGACCTTTGTTGGTGTGTGTACTTCCAGACAGAGGGTGCCCTGATGCTGGCCCACCATCTGGTGAGCATCTTGGGCATCACAGCGTCGTTGGCACTCGGGGAGTCAGCTGCGGAGGTCAATGCTGTCATCTTTGGTAGTGAGATCACTAACCCACTGCTGCAGGCCCGCTGGTTCCTGAAGGAGATGGGGTGTTACCACAGTTTCACAGGTGACGTGGTGGATTTCTTCTTCGTGGTCCTCTTCACTGGGGTGCGGATTGGAGTGGGGGCCTGGCTGATGTACTGTGAGCTTGCTTCCCCCAAACCCAGGTGGTACATTAAGCTGGGGGGCGTCATCATGTACGCTGTCTCCTGGGTTTTCATGGTCAGCATCTGCCGCTTCGCTAGGAGGAAGAGCATGAAGAAGTACCACGCTTGGAGAAGTCAGAGAAGTGATGAGTTATACTTGAAAACTAATGGACATCTGAAAAACCACTGACTGGATGCTGAGTAAAGACTTCCTCGAGTTCACAGTCTGGCAAGAAGGGGATCGTGCCTGAAATGCCACTGTCGGGAGAGGAGCCAACACACGTTAGCAATTCTGGAGCCAAATTTATCCCTGGCATAACTCCATTGAAATCCATGGAGCTATGCCACAGATTCATTGAATCTGCAGTGTTTGGCCTGGCAGAGGCTGGCTCAGTGTGTAAGTAAGCATACGCTAAATGATATGAGTGAAAGAAGGGCTAATTTTACAGACTAAACATAACTAGTCCAGCAGTGCAGGTGTAAATAGTAATGTTAGTAGCTAACTCCTTCAGCACTGGTAGAATCTTGGAAGAGAGGAGAAAATAACACTAGATCTTCATGTTCAGTGTCCTGTACAGTCTAGACAGCTGGAGTGACTCTTAATACTGTTAGGAAGAAGCATGTTCTAGTGTTTTGTCAGAGTTGAGATTCCTGGCTCTTCCACCAACTCGTTACGTGACCTTGGGCAAGTCGCATAACTCTAACTCTGTGCCTAATTTCCCCATCTGTGAATTGGGGGTGATGGAGCTGCTCCATCTCTGTTATGCACTTTCAGATCTTTACTTGAGAGGTGCTATATAAATGCAAAATGATGGTTGTTATCTGCACTTTGTTCATTATCCCTATGTTTCCTTTGGGAGAAATGATTTTGGTGGTTGAGCTAGAGCGTGACTCTAGAAAGAACAGTGTTTTAGGTAGGTTGTTGTTTCCTACCCTTTCTAATTCCTTTTAATAACTTATTTCATAACATATTGATAACTTATTTTTCAGTAGTGTTCAGAAACTCTAATCAGCACTGGCGCCTTGCAGGACTAGGTGCTCTGTGAATACACCCAAAAAGACACAGCCCCCGATGTGAAACACTTTTCTGACTTTTTCCCCTCTTCTTCATCCCTGACTGTTAAAAGTCCTCCCACCCCTTCCAAATAGTGCTTTTAGCTCCCTGAGTGACCAGCACTCCCCGTTATGAAAAACCCCATCAGGACTTGCCAGTAAGTGGTTTTCTGGCTGATGAACCAAACCCTGATTTGTCTGCAGAATGCCAAAATTCCCTCTGCTGTGCTTATTGACCCAAACGCAGGCATAGCGTGCAGCCAGCCTGAGACCAAACGGCATGCCTTGATATTGTCAGACAAATACCTTCCCCAAGCTGTAAATAACTTTTAAAAATAACAGTAAATGCAGAGTGTTTTACTGCAGCAGTCTGCAATCTGTACTTGCCCTTTTTGGCAATCTAAAGGGAACAGAGGCCAGAACCTGATTTGTAGTGAAGACCACGTATTTCTGTTGCCCTTGAAAGTGTCATCCCAGATTCGGATCAGTGTATCTGAACCCAGAGTCTGCCATGGTGTTCGGGGATAGTGGGGTACTGTAGGTGAATGTCTGGAAGCTCTGTGGAAAAATGATTGAAGAACACTTGAAACTAGCATTGACGTTTTTCCCCAGGACCATAACTACCAGTTTTGACAAGAGCGTTTCCTCAGATCCAAATTGGGATTTCTGGTTGAAGAATGGCCAATGTGCATCTTCAAAACTTGGTGGCTAAGGTGGAAGAGCTACACAGCTTCAAATCTGTCCTTTGCCCCGTTCAAGCCAGAGACCTGACCTTGCCTCTCCTTCATCTGAATTGATGCCTTGATGCTTTGAATTCACTTCTGTCTCCCTGATTGGATCTGGGTCAGTTTTATAAAGTGAGAATTTACAGGGTAAGAGATTTACGGCCTAATAATTAAAGCAGTGAGAGGCGCAGAATCTGGCCTTTTTTAAGCAAAAAAAGTGAACCTGACTGGGAGAAAAAATAAGCGTTACTTATCTGGTCCCATTTGCAGGGAAAAACTGTCCCCCAGTTGGCAGCTTCTGGTGTTTATTTCACTGTATGTTCTGAAGTGCTGTTCCTTTGTTATTGCTGTCATCATTATGATCATTTATTCTGAGCCTCAGCACCAGGCCTCCAGTGCAGCTCAGGTGCCAGTTCTGCTGTGAGCCTTGTCTGTTGCAGCCAAAGACCCGAAGAGCCCAAAGCGCTTCAGATTAGCAGAGACAACTGATGGGTGAGCTGGTGCTGAAAAGGAAACTTTACTCATTTAGCCCAGCGCAGCGATAGGGCTGTTGAGCCTCGAAGAGAGACAAGAAGGGCTAGTTGGGGCTTGCTGTTCTTTCCCAGCTCTGCTGCTGCTGTCGGGCATGTCAAGGAGCCTTGAGGCAAACTCAGCTTACCCACTTTATTAAGTGGGTACAGTATTACCTACCTCGTGGGGTGTTCTCATTTGTTAACACTAAGCCACCTTTGGTGAATGCTTGGTGGTCTGTGTCAAGCTGTGCTGTATAAAGGCAAAATGCTGTTGCTCTGAGTGAAGCACTTCTCGCTATGACCCATTATCGGTACTTTGCCACCTGAACATGGCACTTCCCAGCATCTGGCTTGCCTCAAAAGCAGGAGTCCAAGGTGTTTTGCAGTGGTGCTTATGGGTAGGAGTCAAAAGGAGTAAGCTAGGCACGCATGTAAAGATCAGCTGCGCTGATTCTTGTGCAGGTGGACTCCCAAGTTGAAGAAAGGATGTCTGGTGGGTTTTCCCTAGTAAGGATTGCAGTAAGTCTGGAGCCAAAAGAGTTCCAGCAGCCAGCCCGACCAGGGAATAAGGGCTTTCAGCAGCCAGTCCTGAAGAGATGTAGGTGAAAACAGCCTGTTCGTTTCTCAGTGCAGCTGTTGACTTGCCCACTAAGAAGCGTTTCCTAATGATTTGGACTCTGACCTCAGCTGAGGTTTGGTGTGCAGCTTAATGCATGGTTACAGCCCTTCTGTGGGGGCTGTACAGCCCATACCTGCCCAAGTGAATAAGGATGTCAGTTAGTGACTGCAGGTATCTATGAAACACCTTGTGTGAAGATGTTCTGAAAGATAATGCACTTAATGGCTGGGTGGTCCCCTTCTTTGAGCTGGGGGGAAACTTGCTTGGAAGAAGTAGAGCACTGTGATCAATGTTGAGGCTTTAGAACTTAAACAAGGGCACCAGGAAACAAAAGAGCAAGTGGGAATGGCTTTATGAGATAGAGCAAGGCCTCATAGTCTGTCTAGTGGGCTCCAGCACAAGAGTCACAGACCCAGAAGTATAACTTTCAAGCTGTGGAGCACATGGTGGGACCTGTCCTCAGGCTAGTCCATAGTGGCTAGAGCAAATTGTAAAAGGAAACTGCAGAACTAGTGTGAAATAATAACTTGTGTTTGAATTACTGTGTAATAGCAACTAATGTTCCACCAGTGAATGGTGTAGATGCTTTGTATTATGTTTTATAAAATAAAGATTATTTAATTGTATGAGGAATTTGTTTTCTCTCTTCGGATGCAGTTCTTAAGTTGTATTGTGTATTGCTGGTTGAGGCGGCATTGCCGGTGTAAATGAACACAGTGGTTATCGGTGGGTGCTTTTTAGGGACTGAGCCAACAACTTGTACAGCTTTCACTGTTACTGCTTCTTAGATATGTTAACAGGCAGAGAAACCAGTCCTCACAACAACCTTGCAAAGAAGAGTACTTAGTAGTTTGGTGTCTGCTAATAGGTGCTTTCAGGTTATTGACTCGCCGAACAGGGTGCATTTCTTCCATAGCGTTTGTTCCCAGGCCTTTCACGTGCCTATCCTCACACAACTTGTGGAGCAAAAATGTTTCCTTTGTTCTCCATGCCCTATATGCTAAAGGAGAAGGTTATCCTGTGTTCCCACACCATGAACCATGAGCTCTTCTCATTCATAAACTAAATGCTGTTGCCTAGGAGTTGCTTCATTGGAAAGTCTGATAGGAAGAGAGTATGTTTTAGCATCGTTTAATGTTGCCTTGTGTGGGGGTACTTGCAGCTGTAGGGATGAGCCAAAGTCAGCACTGTGCAAAGGTGCAGATTTAATCTGGGGTCTGAGTGGTGATAGTCTATCGCTCCTCGTGCCTGCTGTGGTGGTGTTGCTTACGTACCGGGGAGCTGTCTTCATTCAGAGCCAGAGAGAAACTGCAGGGCTGTGCAGCTGCTGGGCGCTCTGTATATCATGTTCTGTTCACACCCCAAAGCTCCCTGGGCAGGACTCGCTGTGCCACATAATCTGCTGTGGGAGATGTGAGCTGCCAGGAGGATGATGTGCAGGGCTCAGGTCTGTTTGCACAGGGGCTTCTTTTGCCCTTGATGCAATAGCTCAGCACTGGGAAAGCCACCAACACACTGAACAGCTTTGTCAAGTGATTTAGAAAGTTGTGCACTCCTTTTAAAAGCTCTGCTTCAAAGGATGCTCCTAAAATAATAGGAGAGGAAAAACATTTCTTTCAGTGATGCTTTCAGCGATTGCAGTAAGAGACCTAGACACCAACAAGAATTTCTGTGAACCAGGCACTGTACAGACCCAGAACCAAAGAAAGGCCATGCCCTGCATGGCCTGTACCAGCAGCTCTGAAACTGTGTGCAGCCAAGCCATGCTCAGGAAAGACCTGAATGTAGTGTTGTGTGTGTTGTGTTGGTAAAGAATAGCTGTCTGCCTTGCTTATGGTCACAGCATTTTACCAGAAGTCCAGCATGCCAAAAGTCTGTTTTCTATAAATAGTTAAGCCAATTTAGTTGTTTGGATGTAACCCTTAAATCTACCTCAAAATCCTCCAGTGCTGGGGAACAACTGTGTAGTGTTGATCCCTCTAGAGATGCTGGCCTGTTTATACTCTATAAGCAGCCCAGCTGCATGATGAAGGGGTCTCGGGCACTGCAATAATTTATCCCAGGAGTTTGTTTAACCTCTGAGGTATTCCAGAAGCAGAACAGAAAGTACAGCAGCATTCTGAAGCTTTGCTTTAGAGCTGCAAGCGTCTTCCAAGTTTCCGTCTTCAGGAATGCCACACCAGAATCTAGCCTTAAGTCAATGGGCAAATGTGCTTTGACTGTAAAGAGATAAATCCCCCCCGCCCAATTTATTTCATTTTTTTTATCTTCCCATTATTTCTTTTAAAGCCATTCCTTCCCTGCTGCCTGCCTTTTGCTTCTAATGCTGGCCCTGCAGTAGAGTTTTATAAAATTAACCTCCTCTTTCAGTCCTCTTTTTCTGACCGAACTCCTTATTTGTGTTTGAAGAAATTGCAATTTTATGATATTCAAGGCTTTATTCCCTTGCAACAGTAGTCCAAGCACTGATGTAAAAGCGTAGCATTTTAAGTCTTTGGAGTCTGCTATTAGACTAATACTAGTGCTGTCAGCAGGTATGTTTCTTGGACAAAAAAATATGAGAGAATGTTTTAAGCTTTGTGGAAGTCGGGGGTATGTTCCTGATACTTGCAGACTTTGTATAGCTTGGCTGGAAGTAAAATAACACGTCTGCTGCCATTTCCAAAGAAATCAAATTTCAGAGACAGAGAATCAGTCAGCATTAGCCTTGCGTTGCATAAGCAATTTCTGGGCAAGGAGCAACTCCTTTTTGGTTATACCAATATACCAGCACTTCTCTCTTTCCAGGTCAGCTTCAATATGTGCTCTCGTAAATCTGTGTGAGAGAAGGTGTTAGCTTTTGCTGGCTTTGTCCTGTTTCCCTCAAGTTCCAGGGGGAGTTTGGCAGCTGATAAGTTGGCAGCATAAAAGATCTTCAGAAAATTACTTTAAGAAGGAACTGAACAGATAAGGAAGGTGTATGGAAAAGCTTTTGCAAAGTAAGAAGGGTTTACCGGTAGTTCATTTCATTTGGAAAGGAGAAAGCGTCAGTTTCCCTGGCTTCTCAAATGTTAAAAGGTACAGGTTTTCAGCAATGCTTGTATTACGTTGCTGGTTGAATTGTGTATCGTGTCAGAATGTTAAGATCTGTTCAGTGTAACTGATAATCCTCAAATGTGATGAGAAATAATGTTATTCTCCATCTCTTTAGATAACAAATACCTCTTTTTTTTTTTTTTTTTTTTTTCTTCCCCCCCCCCCCCCCCATCAGAGGACATTGATTCTAGCAGAGAACAAGAAGGAGACTCATGACAGAAGGTACAGCAGCTTCGTCTGTCCTTACAAAGGTTTCTGCTTTCATTATGCTGATATGGAAAGAAAGCTTAGTGCTATAAAAATGCTTACTGCAATGTGGATTATCCAGGTTTAGGAACTGCAATAAGCTGTCACAGTAGAAGCTCTGATAGATTAGGCTATCTGTGTCTCAACAAAGTCAGCAAAGTATTCCATTTGTGTCCAGGTGACTTAAAAGCACAGACGGGCCCTGTATGCATTTCCAATGTTTCCAGTGAACTGAGTGCAGAACAAGCTGCCTGTCTTTAGGTAGCAAATCATGTGCCTATTTTAAGGTATGAGATGGTAAAAGGCTTTGAAATTGCATAGCAATGTGGAGCACAGCCCAAATTCATGGGTGTTTTTCAGATTAGAGTTGCATCCAGATGGCCGTTAGTGGCCGTTGGATCAGTCGTATCAATTTCTGAAGCAGGCTGCATCCACGTCGCAGTGAAGCTGGTTAGCATCAGCCCAGCACCTGGCTGGAAAATTCAGCAGATGGGCAAGGAGATAGACACGTGTCTGGATTTGATTCAGGGTATCGTTACTATCTTCAACTCTCTCAAAAGTAGAATCTCAGCAAATAAGGAAATCCCACACACATTCTCAGCTGGCTCTGAAGAATCTCATGCCAGAGCAGTTCCCTGTCATTGAAGGATGCTGAACTAAGCAGCAGCCATTAGTGCTGAGGTGAGTTTGGATTGAATTGCACTACCAAAAATCAGTAAGGCAGGAAGGTTTAAGTTACGCTGAACTTGAGAGCAGAGCTAGGCTTACCCCAGTCCTGACAGAAGGTCAAGCTCCTGTCGGTTCTTCGGGAGTCACAGGTTCATATGCATGTTTGGGAAATGAGCTGTCTTCTCTGCTAGCCTTGGGAACCATTTCCCCTGTGCCTTTCCTCTCCAGCTGTGCAAGGCTTAAATGTTGGCTGTTGCCTTCCAAAAGCAGCTGACTTTTTTTTTGCCAGAACAACACTTGGCATAGCAAGTTACGGTAAGTTTAAGTAACGGTACAAAATACTGGTGCCTTCTACCACTGGTTTTAAATTGACTACTTTTAAGTATCAAAAGTTAGAAGACTCTTTGTCCATTTAATTTTTATGATAGAGGTCAGCAAAACTCAGCTAATAGCCCATCATGTCTGACTTGTAGCGCACAGTTTTACAAAGCTACGTGTTCTTGAGGTCTGCAGGAGATCCACTGCACTCACAGGTAAGTTGCCCTAATGATCGATTATCCTATCTGAGATGATGTGAAGGGAGATTTTCCTGAAAGAAAAATGATTACATTCACTGTTTGGTCATACTTAAAATTTGAAGTATACCAGCTATCAGAGGCACAGCAGCGTGATAGATCTGGCGTTGGGGAGTAAAAAAAGTATCCGCTTTCGCTGATTTTCTTTCTTTACGCTGAGCCCACAGCGGTGCAAACCCTGATCCGACCGCCGCGTCTGAACCCTTGGGTGGTCAGAGTGCAGCGACCGGAGCACCCCAAAACTCCGCTATCTGACACCGCTTTGAAGAGCTTGTTTCAAAGGGGGACCGAGGATGTGAGCAGCCCCGGGGGGACGGTTTCGGACGAGAGCTGCCATGCAAGGATTTGCCAGCAGATGGCAACAGCTCCTCGGTGAGCTTCGGGTGCGAGGCTGGAAACCTGGGTCTTGGCAAAAAGAACCACAGGGAAAACTTTCTCTAGGAGCCTGCCTTTTCAGGAGTCCCATGTAAGGCAGCTCCAAGGATCTGTTCTTTTTGTGCCATCCTTTACTTTAAGGCAAAGTGAGAAGCTACCCTTTGTTGGGCTCAACCTTCTTCGCTTCAGGATCCTCCTTACTCGAGCTGCTTTGCTCTGGACTGTAAAAATAGACTGTTGGGGACATTGGTGCTTTGCCCTGGAGACATGGGCTGATGAGGTTAATACGCAGTTTCTACTTCTAGCATCTATGTCTGTATGACAGTACTCTCTGTAAATTCAGGCTAAGTGAGGACTATATAGCTACCAAAAAAAAAAACCCCAAACCCTATCTTAATTGGTACTGCACAGTGTAATTGCTTATTGATTTCCCCACCCTGGATTTCACACTGTAAAACTGCACAGGCAGCAGAAGTGTCATAAATAGGCATCTATATAAAGCTAAGTATGCAATCAGCTCCCACCAAAAAAATCATTTGCAGAAAACAGAAGCGGTTATGGTTTCAGACTCTACTTTTGAATTGTTTTATTAGTGCTTTTATCTTTTTAATTGCTGCATTAAACATTGAAATGTGAATGCAGCGCGTTATGAGCAAGAGTTAATCTACCGAACCGTGTGGCATAAGGGTTTTATGCTTCCTTTTTGTCATTGGTGTATTTTTGTGTGACGCTTCTTTTGACAATAATGAGCAAATTTTTGGCAAATGTTAATCGCTGTCACTCCACTGAATTTTACATCAATTTACTGCAGCAGGGGATAAGTTTCCTTCTTGTTCCTGTATTTTTTTTTCCAGGATTTCCCCCAGCTAATTGTTATTGTCGTTATGTTGTCATGCACAATAAAATATAATTAAGTAATAAAAAAGCATCGAGGCTTAATATGCAAATGCTGGGCCTGCCGTGAAACAGAAGGTCTCCCAGGAGCCTTCCTTTCTCAAGGCACAGTACTTGATGTTCCCTAAGTTAAAAGCAGGAAGGGATTTATTGCAGAGAAGATGCAATGAAGATATATATAATAAATATAGATAGATATATAGATAGAGGTATTCAGTCACTCCATTATCACTGACCAATGTATTGCATACAGCTGCAGAATGAGAGGCAGTTGTGGCTGCATGTCTTGCCCCCCCCCCCCTTTTTTTTTTTTCCCCCAAGCCTCTATCTTCCTCAAAAGGAAACCAAAAGAGGAAGTATAAATGTCCTGCGTATATATGTCAAGTATCACGCAGAAAATTTTATCCCACGCTTCCCCTCTTTGCTCTGAACTTCTTCAAAACAACAAATTCTTCAGGCTATCAGTCTCCTGGCTTCCTGATTTGTGCGCACTTCGCTCCAAGGAGGAAAAAGCTCTGTGTTGTAGAGTGGCAGGGTCCTGAATATAGCTTCAGGACTATAAGGTATGGTCCTGCGTGCTTAATGTTGCATCTGGTCCTGAGTTTCCCGAAGCCTGTTTTCCAGACTCTTTCCAAGTCCAGTGTCCTGGCTTTGAAGAAGTACATCAAGGTAAGATTAATTAGAGGGAAGAAGGATGGTGTCCTGTATGGTTGGGATTAGCTAATAAGATTATTTTGGTCTGTTGGCATTTGGTAGGAAAGACTGATGTTCCACAAGTTCCTCCGTGCTGGGAGGCCAGGTAGTGATGTCCACCCTCCCTGGCAGCGGAGCAGTCCTGCTTTCCATTCTACTTCGGGTTGTATGTGGCATAAATGGCAGGGAGTTACAGCAATGTACCAGCAAGGACGTGTTTCTGTTGAGACCTGGGGCGAAGGAGAGGGAAATCCGCACATGTTGACATTTGAATGTCCAAATATTCTGTATTTAATAGGTATGGTAATGTACAGCGTGTTGCTCACCTTTTCATATTGGAGGGAGTTTTTTGCATTAAGAGAAGGGGAGCCCTTGGCCGCAGTGTTTCTGGAAGGCCAAGGTATGCGCAGGGAGGGATCAGTTCTTGTTCTCATTGTGGATTTTTGTTGACCTTCACCTGTGAAAAATATTCCTAATGAAACGTGTCGTGGAAATGCAGGGAACGCGAGATTTCATACAGAACTATAAAAGGTCTGGGAGTAAACAGCGCAGCTGGTGACTATCTGAGGCTCCAGGGCTGCACAGCTCCTGGCACCTTACGATTTTAGTCTGCTGTTTATTTTCTTTCTGTTGTTAAGTTTCTTCGGTGTCATATTTTCCGCACCGCGTCCCGTGCAGATGGAGGCACGGACGCTCCCTGTGTAACAAGCCAGAACAGAGGAGCGGGCTGGGAGGGGAGGGAGGAAGACGGCTGGAGATGGAGCTCCGGGAGGGATGGGAAATGGAGAGGGAAACCTTTTCGGCAGCGATACGGCCGGCCGAAGGAGGAGTAACTGTTCCCGAGTCGTGATGGGAAGAGAAGGAAACACCCCGCCGGCCTGGAGACGGCTGAGGCCGCCCCGGCAGGGGCCGGGGACTGCGGGGCAGCCCGGCCTGCCGCCCACGCTCCCCCCGGGGCAGGCCGGGGCGGGCACCGCGGCCCGCTGGGCGCCCTGAAGGAGGGGG
>VYZW01040881.1:6227-16292 GCA_013401315.1 Balaeniceps rex | reverse complement strand
TTTTTTTTTTTTTTTGGTTGGAGTTTTTCTTGAACATCCCCCACACCCCACTTCCGTGGTCTGGATATTCTGGGTGACTGCAAGAAGAGTTTTGGAGTTGTTTTGGATTTTTTTTCCCCCCTCCCCCCCGCCCTTGAACTGAATTTGTCCTCTGTGCATGCCTCTTGTGGAGCAAGGCTGGATCCTGAACCTCAGTGCATGTGGGGGGCAAAGCCTCGTTAATATTCCTGCAGTAATAATAAAATGTAAATTGGATAATACGACTTCTTGCCAAAGGCTCCAATGAGTGGCACACAGTCCACAATCACGGACAGGTCAGTATAAAATGAGATGTCTTTGTTTGTTTGTTTGGTTGGTTTTTTTTCTGAAGTTTAGGCTCTTTCCAGAGTTCATTACTTTGCATTCTGACTTCAGTGACAGCGTGACAGACGGGATCAGAAAAGCGGGATTAAATCTGAGCTTCTGGGAATCAGTACGTACCTGGGATCGCTGGCTGTCGAGGCAACTAGGTTAACTTTGAAACTGGAGTATTTCAAGTCCATCTGCTTTCAAGCCTGCCAGGCTGACTTTGTAAGAACCAGGGATTGTAATTCAGCTTCCAGGATGGGTTGGTGCTGGGAGGAACACCAAAAGGCACTGTTTCTGCGAGAAGTTAAAGCAGGAAAAGCGACAAGAGTTCAGGATACAGCTCGAGTCTGAACTCAAAAACAGCATAGAGGATGCACTTGCTTCTCGTTAGGTCAAACACTGTAGCCTTCTGAAGAGGTCACTTCAGGTGAGGGAGGATAGTTGATGAGCAGGAATGTCTGCTGGTGTCTGCACTACCTTAGCAGTAATCTGTTCCTTGCTTTAGATACCTGCTCAGGCCTCTGGGCTTCTCTGCAGGTGCTGCCATGTGCATTTCATTAGCAGTCTGGGATTCTCTCACTTGTACTGGGATGCTTCAGAGGTAGGGGAAAAATGTATTTTCTATTGTGAGAAAAAAATCGGGTAGGAAACCTCATGTGCTTTTGAGACAGAAGCATGAAGTGAGTGTCTTCAGGTTTTTTTGACGAGGAAAAGATACCTTTCTTGACACTTGTAGGCTGAAAAAACTTCCCTTTTACTATGTTTCTTACTGTATTCTTTATTGTGTGTTTTTGGTGGTTGAAGTGTGACTGTGTGTGACAGAGGCCTCGCTGCTTAGGCTTTTCATGACCAATATAAGCAGTTCTGGTAGAGGAGAGAAACCAGGGCTGGGATAGAGGGATGATGCTTTTGGGTGCCTGAGATCACCTTTTAGACTCCAGGTGTGGGCAGGAAAGAGTGAGTGTAGTTCTCACTTATACTTAGGCCTTTTCATGACTCTACAGGTCTTAACGGACAGTAGAGTGCCTGAGCAGGGCGAAAGGACTCTAGTACAGCTCAGCATCATGTATAGTCTGTATTTATGATTGTGCTGTTCATAGAGTGCTAAGACTCTGAAATGAATTGTGTAGTATGTTTGTACTAGCAGAATAAGCGACAAAAGAAAACTCTTAACTTTTTTCTCATTCGCAGTGCATGTGCATGCACTGAGTTGCAGGATGTTTTTCTTCTGTACCAGACAAGACTGTGACAGTAAAAAAAAGGTGGCCTTTCAGTGGCTTTATGAGAACTTTGTCATGTCCTTAAAGAGCATGTGTCTTATGGCAGGTTGCAAGATAGCAAAAGGAACGACAGGATTGTCATACCAAGAAGCAGTTGAGTGATGCATGGGAAGCAAAAACATGAGGACAGGGAATTTAATTTTCTTGTTAGTAAAACAAAATACTTTCCATTATTGAATTGGAACAGCCAAATTGAAAATGCAGCAGAGACAAAAACGTCTCATTTGCTTTTGCTTTCAGTCATGTCAAGAGGATGCTTCTGCCTGGTGTTCCATTAAAGTTCTGGTCCAAAAGACTTTTAATGTTAGGTAAGGAGCTGTGTCCGCAACCCTGGCAGTCAGAGCTTTCTGGCGGTGGGGTTGTGTGATGGCTGGGGGAATGAGGAGAAGCAGGGCCTGGCCTTGCCACTGCTCTTCACCTCTGGCCTGAAGGAACCCCAGCTCTGGGGGTGTGGAGGGAATTCAGTCATCGTGGCCCATTTATTCCCTGGCTGCACCTTTCAGCAGAGTGCCAGATGTGGTGGTGGCGCGTGTTCCCGTCGTGTGGACATCTGCTTGCTAGTGTCTGGAGCAAGGCTGCTCCATTCTATCTACAGCATTGTGCAGGATCTGGAGGGGCCTGTTTTTGGGTTACTGTTGTCCTAGCAGTACGTTGGTGAAAAGCTTGCTTTCCCATTAGGCCTGAGAAGCCTCTGTATTGCCTCTTTAAATCTGGCTCTTAAGCTTGGAACGTAAAGCAGGTGCAATATAAATAAACTTGATGCTTCTAGTGTCATTAGATCTACATGGTATAAATCATATGACATGTTAAATTCTCTCCATATTTATCGGTGACCTTCCTTGGTGGGATCGAGTTGGGAACTGCCTTAAAACGGAAAAACCCAGCTTGCATTTGAGCCAGATGGTATTATGAGTGTAATAGGGTAGCGTGGCCCTGCATTTTTCTCCACATTTGCTTTATATGTTTGCATTTTGCATATGTATAGCTGCTTAAATCCCTGTTACAGACAGCAAATGCTTCCTTTTGTATTCCGTCAGTTTAAGATGGCAATCATACAGTGTGTTTTGATAGCTGTTTGACATTTCCCTTGTCCAGGTTGCATTTGTCCCATCCTTTACGTGTTTTACGTGTTTCATGTCCTTGTTGATGATGTCATGTATGGCATTAAAGTATATGTAAATTAGAAGGAATGTATAAATGGCCATTTCTAGTGCTGTTCTGTAGCCAGTATGATAAATGATTTTTTCATTAAGCCCCCTCATTTTTTTTTTCCCTCATAGTGTTTTCTTCTTTTTTCCCAAGAAAGTTCAATGGATTTTAGTGTCTTAGACTATGCTGAAATACAGTCATGCCAGTTCACATCTCACGTGTCTGGGATAATTTTCTCTGTGGACCAAACCTTAACCCAGTTAATTTTGATAATGGTTGTGCTTCATCCCTGAGTTGGATTCTGTTGTACAGCTGGCTCACAAAGCAACATCGTTTGCTTGTATCTTTTTCCTCCAGTGTCATAAGACTGGAGGGAAGTGAGTGCCTGGGGGAATGGGGGAATACCAGGTATTAAACAAAAAGACAGAACAGATGTTAAGACTTCTGAGAGTGTAATGACTGTTCAGCAAAGTTACTGAAGAAGCATCTGACATGTGCTGTTCCTGGTCAGCTACTCAGTGTTTCTTCAAATGCTTTAAAGGGTGCTAGCAGAAAAAAGATTATCTTGTAACCTGCTACTTGAGGCTTAGAAATACATAAGCAAAAAGTGGTCCAGGTTAGCCATGGTGCCCTGCATGGCTTCTGATGGTATGAGAGAGTCAGAACTTTAAGCAGTGACATTTACTTCCCCTTCTTTCTTTCAGGATGTTCTTTTACTATGCCAGCTGCTGCTTTTCATAATCCTGTTGCCCAGTGGACCATATCAAACAATTCATCTTCAGCCTTATTGCTCTGCCACTTTATGTTTGTAAACATGTACACCCTCTTAATTTAATCCTCTCTTAGCTATGCTGTATTTGTTTAGAGGCCTCCTAAGGTGGCATTTATCTTGCTTAACGTAATAAGTCTTTGAGGTAGACATCTCTAGCTGAGCTGTTTGTCTAGATTGCCTTTATAGTTAGTGGAAGAAAATAGGCACATCTAGGGGAGCATTTCTTATCCTGAAGTAGGTATCTAAAATTGGTCAGGTGAATGACAGAATGCTCACTTGCTTTCTTTCATCCAGCTCTGGATTTAGGTGAGATTTGCCATACATTTTAGCATGAAAATTTCTATTTTTTTGTTCCGCAAATTCCTCTCTAGTTACTAGTGCCACGTTGGATTTTTGTTGCTGGATGCTGTTTTGGGCTGTCTGCGTGAGGATTTTGGAGGGGGGAGGTTGGACTAGAGGGACCATCTGAGGCTANTGTCCTGTTATGACACAAAAGAAACATTTGTATGCGTTTAATTCCCCCCCCCCCCCCCTTGGTCTCATAGTTAACTGTATTTTTCTTCCTGTAACCATTCCAAACATGCTGCAGGGTTGAGCAATTGTATGGCTACAGAACTTGCTTTATGTTTCTTTCTGTTTATTAAAGCACAGTAAAAGAATGGAGGCTCTTGCTGCTTTTGCAGTACCTTGTTGAGGAACTGATGACTCTTCCTATGCAGTTGCTTGCAAACGAGTTTTATTTATAACAGTGCTGTAGTTTCTGTTGCTATGATTGGAAAATAGGAGAGGTGGAATTTACACATAATTACCCTTGAGAGGTTTTAATTGCCGATTTGCTCCTGACTTGGTACTAAAATAGACCCTAATTGTTTCTTATCTGCTTAGATGCACTTTCCCTGTCTTTGGCTGTTTGTAAGTCCGTGTAGTAACTGGGACTTCTTTAACTGTATGGTGGGGAAAAAGTTTTGTTGTTTTTTTTTTTTTTTTCCCCAGCAGGGTAAGGGTAAGAACTTTGTAGAAAGTCATGCCTTAGTGTTACTGAATAGCTAGATGTTATTATCATGTATTTATTTCATTAGTAGAATTTGTAAGATCTAATATTTATGGAAAGCTGCACCACAACGTCTGTTTCTATGGTCTAAAAAGTGTAATAGTCATCGAGGCAAGTCTGTGCTTTTCATCGTTGTGCCTTCTCTATGTTTGCAAATTAGTAGTTGACGTAGTCTGTGCATAAATTTAATTTTTTATTTTGCTTTTATTGAAGCTGTCAAAAGAGAGTACTGTCTGTGATGTTTACTATTGGCTAGGAAGCAAACGCTACCAGTTCATGCTGCATAGTTTATTAGGGTTTTTACTGGAGACAGAAATTGAGGTGAGCTTGATTTTCTAGTTTTGAATAGAGCTGTGGGCGTCATGATTATTTGGGTGGAGGCAGGAATGATATTTCATCTGTTAGCCCAATTGTATAATTCTCCCTGTGCACACAACTCATATTATGACATTTATTAGTGTTTCAAATGGATAGATTAGGAATGGTACTGGGATGTAGGCTACTTCAGTTTTAGACTTTTAAAAATCTTGTCCAGATTTACGGGAATCAAGGTGCGATACATTTAGCAGAAGAAAAAAAATACTCGCCAGAGCTAATTATGGAAAGCCTTGAGGGTATGAGGGATTGCATGAAAAGTCTGGAGAAATGGTCTGGTGATAATCTGAGTTCTTCAGATACCATTCCTGTCAAAGAGATATCCATAGGGGCCTAGGTAAACATGAAACATACAAACCCTGCTGCAAGATGGAGGGACCTCTCTGACTTTTCTAGCCTGATATAGTCTGTTCTACAGAGAACTCTGACTGACTTATCAGGGTAGTGTTTGAGTGCTGGTAGTGCGTTGACACAACTAATGACTGTCATGTATGAGTTGTCTTTCTTCGTGTTGTGTCCCTCCCCTTTCTTCCTCTGGAAAATTGTTTGCACATTGGAGTGCTTTAAGATCACTGTTCTGTTTTGTTAATGCCTGCTGCTGTCCTGTTTAGAGATGCCTGAGAAGAAATGTGCATCTTACCCTTGGAGCAGAAGTTGCTGAGGTCACTGGTGAGCTTTGTGGGTGTTCATTTGTGATCTTCTCAGACTAATCTTTATAAAACTGACTTCTGTATTGATGAGCATGACCCATATAGGAGAAGAGTTTCTTGGTCCTTGAGGGTGGTGGCATTGACCACAGTCTGGTCAGCAAAGTAGTCTTCCGGTTAATCTCAGCTATTCTGTATCGTATTGTAAAAGTAGTGATTTAGGCAATGATTATTTGGCAGTCCATGTGAAGGTAGTGTAGAGCATTCAGGTATTTGCCTGGGGAAAGCAGTGCAGACACCTGTAGCAGCTATTTTACATATTTCATGACTATATCCCAAGATCTTTTGATTGTTTCAAGAAGTGGGGTCTCCTAGTGAATTTGTACCTTAAGCATTTTGTGTGAATCCTGTTCAGTGAGTAGCTTCGGTGTCCGCTTCTGTTTCCCTGCTTTCCCAAGAAGCTTTGGAATATTATCAACAGGATTTTTGACATTAACTGTTTTATTTCCGCATTTTTTCCACAAGTGTTCTGGGTAGCATTGTTTGCCTCTCATGGTTACAAACGTCAACCCCCACCCTGGCCAGCCCAGTGCTGTAGCTTGTAGTTACGCAAAGTGTCTCAAAGGAGGGCCATGTTTGCCTTGGTCTGGAGACTGGATTGTCCACTTAAACCTCTAGGTGGTCCTTCTGGGTCACCGGGGAAGTATGTTGGCTGTGCTGCTTGAAAGATGTGCTTAGGCTCTTGCTTTCAAGGCTTTATCCTCCAGGTTTCTCATTGAATACCTCTTTCTTCCCTCTGAAAATTAGCAGTAGGAGACTTACTAATGAATCCCATTTGTATTATCTGGGAGTTTCTAGACTGGGTGATCTGAGATGCTAATAAAAGTGCTTCTTGTAGCATTCCTAAGGCTCCGCAAATGTTCCTCCACCTAAGCACTCTCCCTTCTTTCACTCCAGTCCTGATATTTTTATCTACTTTGAGATAACTAGATCTTTCTTGTGTAAGAGATGTCAGTAGCACTAAGAGAAAATAGACTTGAATGCGTGCTTTCTGGTAGGCGATGCTGTGTTCTGTTCTGTGGCCCTGTTCTGGATAATTACTAGGTTTAAAGAATAGATGTGTTAGTTCATGTCTCAGCTTGATTAAACTAAGGGTCAGGAGCCTGGATGTAGATAATGTCTTAATGTCAGAAGAGAGGGCTCAAAATAAGGACAGGGGAAGCAGTAGCAAAGTAATTAGTAAAATGAAAAGGGATGTAAAACCTGCAGTGTTTGATTAAGAATGTACAAGGGATAAAATACAAGGCAGGATACATACAAAATAGGAACAGCACACTTAGAAAAAGACAGGAAGAAACAAGGTTTACTCATTTTTCTTTTAAAAGAAAACATTTAAAAATAAATACATTAAAAATGACAGGAAAAAGCAGTGTCCTTATGTTTAAAATGTAAACATAAGTATAAATAGTAAAACCAAAACAAACAATGTTCAGACTGTGACATTCACAAATCGTCTACTAAACATCACTTATGCTTTGTTATTACTCTGCATCCTTTCCTTGAGTATTTTCAGTATTGTGTCTGTTTGACTTCTAAGACCAATGGGCAGGAACCCTTTCTTGCATAGTTGCACTGTTTATCGAAGTCTGATGGTAAATAAGAAACGTTGCTGTTTACCTTTGTTGGCAAATGCTTAAACATTATCTACGTGGCTATTTTAAGCTTTGTTTTGACAACACTGAAGCTTCTGGGCTCCGTGATGTCAGTTGGTAAGGTACTTCATGAAATTGCTCTGGGGCTGGAAAAGCAAATGAATGGTGTCCTTCCTGAGGCTGAATACCTGAGGTGGAAAAGATCCTAAGGCATAGCACATGAGTTCCCGTACTTGAAATAATTTGGTTGTAATCTGTCTGGATCATTGTCATATTAGTCACTTGGATACTGTCAGATGTCCTGCTGAAGATAGGCAGTGTCCCTTGCAGGACTGGCATGCTAACAGTGTGTGCTGTCCTGGAAGTGGCACTTGGGTGTCAGTTCATTTAAGGGTTCAGAAAAACTAAACCTTTTATGATCAGGGAACAGGGCTGTGTAAAAGGTGGACTGAACTGTGTGAATTGAGCAAAAGGGCCTCTTTTGGTGGTTATAAAGAAGTTGCAGCGTTGATGCTAGAAACCTGAGGGAGAATCCCCGGGTTATGAGAGTTCTTGGTTGCTCTCAGTTAGCACAAGAAACGTGTATGCAAGGGCAAGAGTCAAACTGGTTTCCATCTGCTCCTGAGCTCTTGAAATACGTGTTGGAAGTCTTCAGAGATATTGGTGGAAATCTTAATTTTATCCAAGTGCTGTTCCTTCTTGAAACCGTGACTAGCAGCACCACCTTTCTTGTTCATGTGAGAAGCTGATCTTGAATTTGTTTGCAGTCTGTGAATCCTGGTTTGTGGTATCACAGGCAATCATTTTACCAAGAGCTTGGGTGACTTCCCAAGATGACCAGTAATGTGTGAAGAGTTAGATACTCTTTTATGGAGTGCTGGGTGAGCTGTAGTGCTGGAAGGGGGTTGGAAAGCTTAGGTGGGAGCTGAATTGACCTGAGCAAGCATTTCCCAGTCTGGAGGAAAAGACCCATCTGTTTAATAAAGCACTAGACTGATCCGAGACAGGTACAGGATTCTGAGTCCACCACTCCCATAAACATACAAGCTTCAACCTGCAGGCTTACCTAAAGTATCTGATGGCTGCTTGAAAGTCTTTTTACCCTGTTATGATAGTGGGCTGTTAGTGTAGCTTATTGGCAGCACATCAGACAAGGCGTCTCCTCTCAGTACTCCTGTGGCACAGAGGGACCACTGCATGCTTCTGTTGTGCCCAGATGCAAAAGAATATTCTGATGAGTAGGGACTGAGATCAAAGCTACCAGAAAAGTGTTGGGAAAAGAAGAGAATTGAAGGAGGGAAGCTATAATGAGCGAGGTGAAAAAGGAAATAGGAAAAAGCTGCAGTGTAAGACATGAGAAAGTCAATAGGAAATGAGTGAGAGGGAGAGAAATGGGAGAGGTGGTGGCAGCTGCCAGATAGGAGAGAGGTTTCCTGTCTGCCAGTGCATTCTGAAGGCACATGTCAGCCATAAAGGACTAAGACCTGCTGGTGTAAGGCAAAAAACCCTGACAAGACAGGGCTACAACTGTGTTGAGTTTTCTGTAGAGGACTGAAGATACGTGTTTGGTGTCTGGGAGTACCTGTCTATTTCTTGAGGAGGCTGTGCGGATAATGTTTGGGACCAGAAAACTCTTTCAGCTGTTGTAATGCCTTCTAAAATTTTGCTCTGGTTTGAGTGACAGCGAGTCCCATGTGACAGTATTTGAGCCATGATGATAATAGTTCCTGTTCTTTTGTTAAGTGGCTTTCAAAGTTGGTGCTTGCAAGTAAGAAAATAATGCGGTTTTTGGATCTGGGTTGATAGGATATTTTTTTCCGCCTTCTGAAAAATTATGATTATACGATGCCCCAAATTAAGCAGTGACTTCAGCCAAAAGTAAGCTGCTGTTCTCAGTTCATTTCTGGTTTTTAAGAGAGTGATTTTCCCTGCTGCTGCAGACTGCTGTATTGCCATCTAACCTGACTTAGGCAGGCAGCATCATAACAACTTCAAAAAAATATTCAGGGGGAACTGTAATAGTGAGAAGGGGATAAATTTATATGATGCGAACTCCCTAAATGTAAGGGGGGGGGATGATGGTTTATCGAAATACTTCTGTGTCAAGGATAAAAGTTCTTAGCTTAGAGATCTTATAACGATGAACTGCAGCTCTCATGTTGGCAATTTGTTCTTGCTGTCTGTTGGGAGGCACAAAATGATAGGTTGTGGTTTGCCCTGCGTAGTCCCTGCGGTTTCAGAGCGGAAGTGGTTCATGTGGGCGCAGATCTGATCTTAGCAAACCAACAAGCTCAATCATTTTGGCTGGTGAAAGTGGTATGGGGATACTGCAGAGAGCGCCGTTTGCAATTGTTGTGGGATTTTCTTTGTTGTAAGGATGCGTCAAAGTCTGTAGGGCACTGGTAAAATGGATACCTTTGTCACAGACTTCTTCTCTACCCTTGAGTTATAATAGAACTTTCAGCATTAAAAGAAAATATTGTGTAATAGTTTGGAAATTGGTACATGATCTAAAAGAGCTTTGCTCTGTATCTGGTCTAGTTGCTTCAGGGGCAGGTGCCTTGGTGTATGAGTCTGATAATACTCAACGGTTGGTAAGTATAATGTTGCCAGGCACTGCAGCCCTTTGAGTAGTATTGAAAGCCCCAAGTTTTACACTCAAATATGTCAGGTCTGTGAAGTTATGTAAAATGTTCAGCCCACTCACATTATGGGAATTGTTGTGAGAATAAAACCCTGTAATACTTAGAGGGGGGAAAAAAAAAAAAAAGCAAACATAAGTTTTTTGGTT
>VYZW01040880.1:0-10477 GCA_013401315.1 Balaeniceps rex | reverse complement strand
TCCGAGGGCTGGAGCACCTCTCCTACGGGGACAGGCTGAGAGAGTTGGGGCTGTTCAGCCTGGAGAAGAGAAGGCTGCGGGGAGACCTTATTGCGGCCTTTCAGTACTTAAAGGGGGCCTATAGGAAAGATGGGGACAGTCTTTTTAGCAAGGCCTGTTGTGACAGGACAAGGACTAATGGTTTTAAACTAAAGGAGGGGAGATTTAGGCTAGATATAAGGAAAAAATTTTTTACAATGAGGGTGGTGAAGCACTGGAACAGGTTGCCCAGAGAGGTAGTGGAGGCCCCATCCCTGGAAACATTCAAGGTCAGGTTGGACGGGGCTCTGAGCAACCTGATCTAGTTGATGATGTCCCTGCTCACTGCAGGGGGGTTGGACTAGATGACCTCTAAAGGTCCCTTCCAACCCAAAGCATTCTATGATTCTATGATTCTATGATTCTATGATTTACAACTGATCGCTCGCCAACTCTTGGCAAGGTCAGGGCTACACAGGGGCCAAAAGCAGCTTAATAGTTAACTGATATCAAAGGGACTGTCACCCCTCTACCACCCCTCTCCTGGGACTTACTGCCAGCATTGCTGCTCAAAGCCTTGTTTACTCCAACCCCTTGGGCTCAAATAATGCATGTTAGCTGGAGCACTTTTAATAAGAGTGCTTTTTCAAATGAAAGAAAGTTAGAGTGCCCCTCTGTCTGTCTACTGTTGAAGATGGGTTTATTTTCTGGTGAGGGATAGGAGTGGA
Organism: Balaeniceps rex; assembly: GCA_013401315.1. Lineage (NCBI taxonomy): Eukaryota > Metazoa > Chordata > Aves > Pelecaniformes > Balaenicipitidae > Balaeniceps > Balaeniceps rex. Next base: position 9,731 of record VYZW01040880.1, on the reverse strand, counting down.
GAGTGGTGCCCCACTGGGGGTGGAGGCAGAGCTTGGGGGGCGTGGATGCCTGCAGGCTGTGCCTGTGCAAATGTATGCTTCAGTGTGTGTTATCATGAAATTTGTAGTCCGTTGTCTCTCAGTGAGTCCAGTGTTTATGCCTTTTACCAGTCTATCTAATGGGCACAGTGCAAAGGGCTGTCATTGTGGCTGTGTTAGCAGCATATTCATTTTCCTAGCTTCCACACCACCCCCCCAAACATGTTACCTCCAATCTTCACTCCTTTTCCTGTCAGGCACTGGGAAAGGGATTAAATATCACCTTCCCTTCCAGTAGCTAGGCTGTAAGAAAATCCTTTCCCTGAAGCAGCGCTCAGCCTTTGGGAGGAGGGAAGGGGCTGGAAGAGGTTGCAGAGCCAGAGGGGGCTACAGCCTCAGTCTGCCCCCCCCCAACCCACTTCTCTCACAGCTCTGCAGAACTAACCCATTTGTCAACTGTATTTTAACTGCAGTTCATCATATTCATCACATTTCATTATCACTTCTCACACCTTTCCTCTTAGCAACTCCCTGCACTCTCACATTTTTGCTGCACGCAGGGGTCCTTTTAGGCCAGGACATTCAGTTGCTGTCATTTTCCCTGGTCCCATGAGGTTTCTTTCTTTGTATTTTGTACGTCATCACCTTGATACTCTCACATGTTCCACTTCCTTGGTTAAGCACTGTAAAGGATGTTGTTCTGCTCTTTTTGCTGTCCCTAGGATGGGGCAACTCACCTCTACCATATTACGTTGTTTGCAATGGATACATATAGCGAATGATAAAGGTAAATAGATACATAACAGACAAACTTATTTTCCTCATGGAGCTGAGTCTCTGAGAAACATCCTCCTCAGATATTCCTTCCTGGTAAACATCATTCAACAGCAAATATTTTCAACCATGATCAGTGGGTCAGGATCAACTATTTATTACCATAAAGGGTAACTTTGATGCTGCATTAGAAATAAACCCTTGAAGCATTTATGCAAAAGGAATTTGGCCCCATTCTCCTATCAGAGCACGAACTGGCTCACTCCAGGTACCAGGAGGTGCAAGATTCCCTCTGGTTCTGGATGAAGTAGATTTTGAGCATGTGGGATCCTTGACCTGCTTGCTGTATCCCCAGGGGAGGCACCTCTCCCACAGCACAGTCATCTGCAGGGAACATTGCCCATGACTCAACCGTTGCAATGCAAAGCCCAGCATCACCAATGACACTGCCACCAAAGATGGATTTGTGCAAAGAAGTGGAGATGTGCACTGAAACAACTAATGTTTGGGTGCCTGTTCCCTTCCCCCATCTCTGCAGAGGAAAGGGGCAGGCAACTTCTCAAACTGCGGAGATGATGCTCATCAGAGAATATAAAAGCCAGCCCAGCATAAATGGTGTGCTGTCATCACATACTCCTACCCACCCAGATGGGTGTAGCTGCATTCACATTGATGCTGTCCACATCTCTGTACAGGATGGATTGGGATGGTTTACCATGCATGTACACAGGCTCTCTGCTGTTCACTGAGCATGGGACTGTGGTCCATCAGTACAAGGATGACATCTTGCATTGAAGCACCCAGCAGCCTTCCCTGATGCCTGGAGAACTGCAACCAAGAACAGAAAAATATGGAGGTAAAAAGCTGAGCTGGTCTTGGCAGATATCAGCATAAGAGAAAGGTAAAAGCAAAAAAAAAAAGGAAAATACAGCCCAAGTGTCCAGGTGTAACTGTGGGATGGCTCAAGAAGGCCCAGCAGTGTCAAAACTTGTCAAGGCTGGTTTTTAGTGCAGAAAAAGCTGGTGGTCCACTTGCAAAGAGATGAAACCTGGGCCCATATTCTCAGCTGCATCTGCTCAGTGGGGGCAAGACCATCTTCCACCTGCATTAGAGCTATTTGCATGTGCCTGGAAGAGAGACAGGACAGAGCAGTGCCTGGGCCAGGCAGAGGTTTACCACTAACTGCAAAGATACCTGTTTAATCTCAGGTTATATGACTTGGACCATGCTCTGAAGCCCTGCTTGACCCTACTTCTCCTCACACTGTATTTGGAGAGAAAGCCACAACCAGATTGGGTTTGAGGGGCATATATTGGGAAAAGGAGAGGTGTTCATGTCTGCACCATGCCTTACTCTGGGCCATCTGGGTGGTAGCACTGTGCCTGGCCCCTCTGGCACCAGGTATGTGGTCATTGAGGCAGGTCAGTTTGGGGGAAGGTGGTGTGTACAGGCAGTCAGATCCAGGTGTACCCTCTGTCCTGGCAAAATGGCCTGTGAGCTGGGACCGAGCAAGTAATTTCACATGGACACCAACATAAAACATAGATGGGGCCAACTGAATAACTGCAGAGATCACTTCACAGCAGCATTGCAACCAGAAAATGGAGGCCCAGGACACTGGCTGGCTTGGAAGCAGGGCAGTAGGCTCTGACAGGAGTCTCTGTCTGTGTTGCAATGGTAGAGGCCCTACAAGGCACTGGAGAAGTGAAAGAGAGAGAAGGGTACTGCTGTGCAAGCTAGCTTCCTCTGGCTCCTGGAGACAGTCCAGGGCTCTGCCCTATCTCATGGAGGGATCTCCCAAGCAAAGGAATTTCCTCTGCAGCCTGGGTTCCCCCTGGAGCATGGGAAAATGTACTAGTAGCCAAATTATGGCTGGGTGCCTTAGTGTTAGTCCTGGACATCCTCTCAGTATTTAATTAGAGACAGTAATGAAAATAGCATGCTGTTCTCCATTGCTGAAATGAGCAGGGATCAGGATCTGAGCTGGCAGAGATCATGCCACCAGGTCTCCAGGACACTCATGACTCACTCTGCAGCAAAACACCTGACACAGAGCAAGACACTCCTTGGGAAATCCCATCTGTGTCTGAAAGGATTCCTTCTCGTGCACTGGAGAAAAAAGAAAAAGAGGAAAGAAAAAAAAAAAGACCGTCATAAGACATATTTTCCTTTAGGGATGTAGAAAAGCAATGACTGCAAGGCAGCTCTCCCTGCAGCCCATGCCATCTACCGCCTTAATAAGCAAGTTTGCTCACCTAGATCAGAGTCCATGTATTAGGATGTGAATTGTGCAGCACAGACCATTGAACAAGTTCTTTGAGGGCGTGTGTGTGCAGCAGGCTATAACTATGCCGATGCAGGTGCTCAATGTGACATCTGCCTTCCTGTGTCACGGGTGTAGCTGTACAGACCTGCAAGTAGGACACATGTCTTAGGGCCCCAGCATCTCAGGAAACCGCCCCACACACAACCTCTCTGCCCTGTACCCAGCCCTGGCAGCAAGCACACCTCTCAAGGTATTGAATGCCTTGTGGAAAACACATCTTGAGAAGTGAGGGAAGCAGCTCTTGAACCAAGCGGTGGGGATCCCACACTGACAGACAGCCCCAGGTGGATTCAGCCTTGACAAATCCCCCATCTCACTTGCGTGACACATAAAAACCAACAAGCGAACATGCTACCTGAACCAGGGATGTACAAGAGCACAGACACACTGCCTGTGAGTCACCCACTATTCCTGCCTACGGTGAGTCCCCTGATATGCTGGTGACATGCTAATGCCAAACCATGTGAAAGAACTAATGATACCTCCCACCCTCTTTTTTTACCTATATCTTCTGGGCAGGTATGTGTAGCTTGACAAAGGAAGGGGGTCATGAAGGGAGGTTTATGAAATTACTTTTTTTTATAGGGAGGAAAAAAAGGTAGTGTTTGGTTTTCTGCTTTCTTGCTGTGACACCTGACAATACGAATACCTGTGAATAGAAGCAGCAGTGGCAGGGCGCAGGAAGCATGGATAGCTTCATTAGCCTGCACGGGGTCACGTTGGGCTCTCAGGTGTGTGTGCGTGCAATACCCACTAAAGCAGTGGGAGCTGTGCCTGCCTGTCCAAGGCAGAATTACAACACCCTCTTGCCCCATTTTTCTCCAGAGTAGGATCATCAGTCTGACTGGAGCAGAGCTTAACCCTGGGTTGCTCATGTCCAGGCCACTTGGTGCTGGTTAAACCCAGCTCTCTTGTGCTCTGGGGAAAAGCTTATTCCCAAGGTGCTAGCCTTCTGGACTAACACCCATTGCCCAACTTTGCAAACCTTTTCCCACAAAAGCCTCAGACCCAAGCTTTTCATTCACCCATACAGAGGGCATCCTGGTATGAAAGCAAAAATTGTGCCAGGGACTGTTTTATTTACAACTTACTCTTATAGCACTTCAAAGTTTTGGGGGGGTTGGGAAGGGAAGAGGCAAAGGCACAAGGATAACGCATAGCCATAAGTCCCTGCTCTTCTGCATGGCTCAATGCTGTGAACAAGCATAAGCAAGCAGATCTTTCGGCTTGATGTGTTCAAGCCAAACTGTGCAGCAGTTTCTCCTTCTTAAATATGTTGTCACAGAGGCGCTACCACTGTCACTGATTGGTTCAGCCTTGGCCAGCAGCGGGTCTGTCTTGGAGCCGGCTGGCACTGGCTCTATTGGCCATAGGGGAAGCTTCTAGCAGCTTCTCACAGAAGCCACCCCTGTAGCACCCCCGCTACCAAAACCTTGCCATGCAAACCCAATACAGCCTAAAATAAAAAATTAAAAAGAGGCTTCAGCCAAGGTACTAGAGAATTAAAGAGACTGTAGAATATTTATAAGATTACAAGCAGATATTTGAAATTATTTTTATTTGGAGTGTTATAGCTTGTTGTCATGAGACAATGTTCACTTGAAACTCTATGAGAAGCCACTGTCTACTAGAAGTAGTGTATTTTGTGGGAATCTATTTGGGCATCAAGAACTGGAAGTGTCCAGCACAGCAATCAGCATTATCTCATGGCAAGTCCAAGACCATTTGTTCTCTGTGCATCAGTGTGTGATCCAGCTTTAGAAGAGGTATTTAGGTGAGATAACAGTAAGAACCCATTGGTCCAAGGCAGGAATTTACCACAAAAATGACAGGAAATGTCTCTCTCATCCTTATAAGGCTCTTTTCCATCTTTGCACTCAAGGTTTCCCTGGAAGGGTCCGTTCCCTGAACACTTTACATGACTTTATCTGTGCCCTCCAGCCATCAGCAGAGGCATTCAGGCAGAAGCAGATTAAGCTCCCATTGCAGATGTGGTTACCATCTCCAGCAGTCTTTCATGGCCCTCTCACTCCTTGAGATCGCTGGACCCTGCAGCAGAGTTGTGTGCAAAGTCCCTTCTGGACCATCACAGTTCCTGGACCCAGATTAAGGTAGCCTTCACCCAGCCTTAAGGCAGGCAGCAGGGGAGCAACTGACCTCATGAGAGCATTGGCATTGTCCCTGGGGACTGTTCTGTTGTAGGGGCTATTGAGTCAACCACAAAACAGCAGGTTTCCAAGGTCCCTTGTCAAATGCAGGTGCAGGACATGATGATGGATGAGCAGAGGTCACCCAATGTGCAACCCCTATCACCCTGCTGTCCCTCTCCTGCAAAAGCTCTGCTTCCCTTTGCAGAGGGGCAGCAGGGTAGCATCTTCTCTCGCTCAAAAAGGAGCAACTACAGAGATGCCTGGTATGAAAAATAAGATGCTTTCATGGTTTGAAGCAGCTCCCATGTTCTCTGTTTCAGCTTTTCTTGTTTGCACTTTTCACTCAATATCTGCAAATTTTCACAACCTGATACTTCCTAATTCTCACATGCCACTTCCTTCACCCAGACGCATCATAAATGGCTATGTTCACTGCCACATCTCTCAGTAAGGTCTAAGTTTGCAACCTCTGCCATGCCGCTGCTTATGCTTGCAAGCACCTCTCCCTGTCTGACATCCGGGACCTCCTCCACTCCACTCTGTGGTGAGACCCCACTCTGCTTCCTCGGACCTCACCAGTCAGTCTTAGTTTAAGCTGAGAAACTGAGAGCAGGTGGAGATTGCAAGGGAGGCAGAACCAGGATGGCACTGGGAGCAGGGATGAGCTCTCCCAGGCCTCTTTTGCCACGCCAGGGTGTGAAGCAGGGTGGTAGTGAATAACCAGCATGTGGCTTTTCCACGTGGCTCCTTTCCCTGCCCACGGTGCTCTCTGAGAGGACCCTCTTTCCTCCCCTTTTGGATAACTCCTTGCTCTGGTGCCCTTCTTAAGCGAGCAACGACTCCAGGGCTGCTGCTTTGTTGCCCTTTTAATGCAGCAGGGTCGTGAGCTCTGCATGGACCTCTGGAGAGAGGTGTGAGTCTGAGGAAGGTGTTGGTAGTCAATGGGTCTTTACAACACATCTGTCTCTCCCAGGGACACTGTTCAGACAGAAAGCCTTGACTGGTACTACAACCAACGGATGGCCATGATAAAGCAGGGGCATAAGAGGGTGAAAGTGGACATGGCAAGTCCCTTGGCTAGTCACAGCAGTCATCCCCAGGAAAAGCCACTGCATGAGGGACTCGTGCCTGAAGTGAGCTGCTCTGCCTTGCCACCTTTTCTGGGTTTTGCTTTTCCTGTTTTTAATACTCCTTGCTCTCGTGGGCAATGATCGCTGCCATTGCTATACAAATTAGAGCTGGACTATTTCTCCTAATCACTTGCTGCAGGCAAATTAAGGCAGGATGTGGATATCTGGGAGCACAGCCCTGGCAGAGCCAGGCATGGGCAGAGCTGTCTGGCACTGCGGGCTGGGCCAGGCTGTCACCCTTGGGGAGAAAAGGAGTATAAAAGGAGTCACATCTTTAAATGAAAAGCAATGGAGAGGACTGGGAGGGAGAAGCCCATAGCTTTAGTAGATTTTACATGGAACATAAATCCTGCTCTCCCTTCCCCCTCCGTGAGCCCATTTTTGGGTAGCATTGGCAGTGCCCTTTCCCTCAGCCATCCCTCCCAGCCACTTTGGTGCACAAAGGGCAAGAGCACGTGTTCCTCCCCCCAAACCCTTCAGAAATTAGGTCTGCATCCTTTCCAGAGTCATAAGGCAGCACTGGGATTCATGCCCCATGTGCTTCTCTGATGAGAAATATTTCTGTGCTGTCTGTAACAGAGGTTAAGAGGGGACAACACCAGGTGCCACATGAAGGGAGCCTTTGTGCTCCCAGCTGCCCACCCTGCTGAAACCACGAGACTGGGGCCAGGGGGGGCCGTGCTGCTTCCCAGTGAGGGGCATCAAGCACCATCTTCTGAGCTGATCATCATCTCACCCTGCCTTCTGGCTGAACGGGTGGGGATTGGTAGGTTGCAATATTTTAGATGCGGGAGATGCGAGGAGAGAAACAGCCTCTTCTCCCATACAGGAATGGGGCAGGCTCCCCTGATATTTTAGGAGGAGGTCAGCTGAGCATTTTCAGCCAGCTCTGCTCTCTCTCTCAAAACTTTAAACCTCCAGTTAATGTAAATGCCAGCCCAAAGCCTCCAAACCTGGTGGCCCCCATCATTGGGGCAGATGGGAGGACGGGGAGGACTGAAATATCCACAGCCTCTTCTAGGTGCAGAGTGGGGCTGGTCTGTCCCTGACCACTGCACACCCCCACACACTGTACTGCCAACATGGGGGACCACGGGTCAGGAGTGGGCCCACTTCTCCTAGGCAACGAGATTAATAAGAAATATATTTGGTGTTCCTGCTATTTCGCTAGTGGGTCTGGCAGCCTTTAAAATTCAGGTTTGCAAGATTACCTCTTTAATAAATGATGAGTCAATCTTGGGGCTAGGGTTTTAAGAGAAGCCCTAGAAAGCTTGTGAGCTGCGATAATATCATGAGAAGTAGCAGAGGGATACACCATTTTTGCGGACTGCAGCCTCATGCACCACATGCCTACTATGTGGTGAAGCAAAGGTAGCAAGGGATCGTTCGTAGCATGCTAGAGGTCATTTCCTATACTCTGTGTAAAGTTTCCTTGCTTTGATATCTCAGCTAAATGCCTTCCCATAACATGCCAAGACACTTTCTCCACTCTCTGAGAGGAGAGAGAGACCAGGATGCATTAGGCTACAAGGAAGGGGGGGAAGGCGTTTCCTATCTCCCCACTGGAATGAGCTCTGCCCTACTCCTATCCCTGGGGTCAGAGGAGAGACAAGAAATGGGGGGATGGACATGAAACCTGTGCTCGCACAAGCAGCACAGTCTGCATCATGGCCCCATGTTAAAGCTGTGTGTTTCCCTCTCTCTGTAGCTGCTGCGGGTGGGAAGCGCTCTACTTGCCAACCCCTGTGCAGCAGCACCTCCTGCTTCTGGCTGGGTGGCAGGACCTGGACAAGAAAGCCTGTTTGGGTGGCCCTGTGAGCCCACCTGGAAGTGTTGGCAAATGTGCAACTAACCCTGCTGTCCAAAAAAATGCAGAAGTTTGGGTAAGCCTCCAAGCTTGTCAGTGATGAAGTGTTCCTGGCTATGGAACCATAATGTCTTGTCTTAAAGATGGTAGGAGACTGTCGTGGTTTAACCCCAGCCAGCAACTAAGCACCACACAGCCGCTCATTCACTCCTTCCCAGTGGGATGGGGGAGAGAATCGGAAGGGTAAAAGTGAGAAAACTCATGGGTTGAGATAAAGACAGTCTAAGTAAAGCAAAAGCCACGCACACAAGCAAAGCAAAATAAGGAATTCATTCGCTACTTCCCATCGGCAGGCAGGTGTTCAGCCATCTCCAGGAAAGCAGGGCTCCATCACACGTAATGGTTGCTTGAGAAGACAAGTGCCATAACTCGAAACATCCTCCCCCCTTCCTTCTTCTTTCCCCAGCTTTATATGCTGAGCCTGATGTCATATGGTATGGAATATCCCTTTGGTCAGTTGGGGTCAGCTGTCCCAGCTGTGTCCCCTCCCAACTTCTTGCCCACCCCCAGCCTACTCGCTGGTGGGGTGGTGTGAGAAGCAGAAAAGGCCTTGACTCTGTGTAAGCACTGCTCAGCAGTAACGAAAACATCCCTGTATTATCAACACTGTTTTCAGCACAAATCCAAAACATAGCCCCATACTAGCTTCTGTGAAGAAAATTAACTCTATCCCAGCCAAAACCAGCACAGAGACAATTAAAGAGTCTCTCAGCACTAATTCTCCAAGGAGTTTCTAGCCCTCAGTGCTCAGAGCAAGGCTGACAATGTGGGAGGTGTCAGAGGTAGGCAGAGTGCTGCGGTGATGAGCTTGGACTGGGAGGCAGAGACTGGGGTACCCACGAGAGGTGGTGGGAGACCAGCTTTGATCACTTTTCTTTATACATACGGGAGAGCTGACAGCATGAAGTATTTCTCCTTCTTCCCTCATCTAATCAGCAACTCTTAATACACTAAACACACATCCAAGATGCACTTGGGAGTATGCACAAAAAACCCTACACACCAGACAGTAGAAGGGATGAAGCCAATATATTATATAGCTTTTAGGCACCTATCTCTAAAAGGGAAATTCAAATTGTAACTACTCAGCAGTGGTAACTTGTGACTGAGGAATGATCTGGCACAGAGGGCAAGAAGGCCTAGCTGCAAGAAGGGGTTAAACTGGCTAGAACCAGGAATGCCAGAGATAGACTCCTTGTAAAGGAGTGAAGTTTCCTTGGTTGATGAGATAAGAAACAGCCTCAGCATTGACTTGTAGCCATCCTGGAATCACAGAATCATTTAGGTTGGAAAAGACCTATAAGATCATTGAGTCTAACTGTTAACCTTACATTGCCAAGTCCGCCACAGAACCATGTCCCTAAGCGCCACATCTACACGTCTTTTAAATATCTCCAGGGATGGTGACTCAAACACTTCCCTGGGTGGCCTGTTCCAATGCTTGATAACACTTTCAGTGAAGAAAT
>VYZW01040879.1:0-32970 GCA_013401315.1 Balaeniceps rex | reverse complement strand
CAGAGAGGCTGTGGAGTCTCTGTTCTCGGACAAGGTCAGGAGCCAAGAGGACACGGTCCTGGGCAACCCGCTCTCGGTGACTCTGCTTTGAGCAGGGGGGTTGGAGAATTGATCTCCAGAGGTGCCTTCCAACCTTCCGTGATTCTGTGGCTAAATGGGGCCTGAGCTGAGGCCTGGAGAGCTGCACTGATGAAAGGGCTGGAAATAGCTTAAGGTGGTTTCCAAAGAGCTTCCCCAGTGTTGGCATCTTATGAGTCCGTCCGTGGTGCTGCAGTGCTTGGAAGGATTTGGGGAGGGGTGAGTGGTCTGGGAAGCTACACAGCACTAGGCCTGACATTTGTTGCAGGCAACTGAGTAGAAACTGCACTAAACCCTAAACTTAGTGGCTGTATGGCTAAAGGTGGTACTTTATGAACGCGTCAACATGTCTTCTGTAAGGGAAGGTCAGCTGCCATTGAGCACAGGGACAAGGGGGAACTGTATCATAAAATGAGGGACACCTGAATTTGGCAAAGTCATTCAGTGAAGTATCCGGCATCAGAGAGAGTATTCCCAAATGGATGAGTAAATTAATTGGTCGAAAGAGTGTGTGTTCAACAGAGTATTCGGAACTGAAGCCTTGGGGTGGGAGGAGGCAGCTCTGTGAAACTCTCAGCTCAGTTCTCGTGGCAGCCACCCAAGCAGCGTGAGCACTGGGAATTCTTAGCAAAGGAGTAGAAAACAGCAAAACAGTTTCCTGCCACAGTATAAAGCTTAAAGTGTAGCGATAAGTGTTTTCCTTTTCCTTCTTTTTTTTTTCCTTTTTTTTGCTGGTTCATTCCTAATTAGGTGGGATCTTCACAGCACAGCCGCATGACCAATCAGCTGCGTGACCCTTCTTTCAGCCAGTGTAGTCGCTAATGTATGGTGTCACATCCTCCCTGATTTGCATGTTATCTCCATGTGTTTAGACTCCATCTTTCACCATTTCTTTTAACAGAAAGGAAGTGCCAGACCGTAGAGTTATAGGTGCTCTCAGAGACACTAACCTCTTCAAAATCTTGTCCAGCTGAGCAGTGACTTCTGTGGTGTCTTGAAAGCAGGGGCAGGTGAGTACTATTTGCAGTTTCTGTGAGTGGGACTTGCAGTTTCAGAGGAAGGTAGAGCGCCAGATTTCCTGTGTTTGTTTTGTGAAATAAGTGGACTGGCTAATGCAGCGTCTAAAATGTCCTCTTATCCGGTTCAAAAGCAGAAATGTATTTCTAAATATATTGAAGTGCCATTGTAGTAGAAGTTCCTCCTCTTACTAAAAATATGCATGTAACCTTGAAGCTTGCTCACTGTTAGATTAGATCCATGCTTTCCTGCCTTCTCTACAGCAAATGCTCTGTCCCCTCAAGCCTGTACCTGCTTTCTCTTCTACAGCTTACCAAGCTAAAAATGATTTACAGGATTCAACTGGCTGTGGTGTGGAGGGAGGAGGAAATAGGTACGTAAAAAGCAGAGTGGGTTTTTTTTCGCTGCCTGTCACACCCACAGCACATGCTGGCATTTCACTGCAGGAGAAGAAAATACTTTGGGAATCCAGAGCTGATGATTTGTGTATCGGCTGCCTCTCCACTGTCGCCCAAGCGCAAGTGCCTAGTGGAGAGTGGTGGCTCCGTGCTGTTGCATTTGGAAACCTCCCAGTGCGACTGACAAGTAATTTTCTGGCTTCATGGAGAGTTTAGTATGTGACCGAGTTTCCGTAACCAGGGGTGAATGACAAATGGCATTGTGCCAGCTGGGTTCTTTGTCATGTTCTGTGTCTGTTTGGTTACAGCTGTTTGACTGAAACTTTTGCTGTTTCCTGAAGCTCTCTGTTCCAGAGCATGGGGATTTGGATTTGGAGATGGAACAGAGGGAGGCAGGAGAAATCATAGAATCATAGAATCATTTAGGTTGGAAAAGACCTTTCAGATCATCGAGTCCAACTGTAAACCTAATACTGCCAAGTCCACCACTAAACCATGTCCTTAAGTGCCACGCCTACATGTCTTTTAAATACCTCTAGGGATGGTGACTCAACCACTTCCCTGAGAAGCCTGCTCCAATGCTTGACAACCCTTTCAGTGAAGAAATATTTCCTCATATCCAATCTAAACCTCCCCTGGTACAACTTGAGGCTGTTTCCTCTCATCCTGAATGCCACAATCCTCCTCACTGCTTCTTCATGTGCTTTTGTGCATCAACCTTTGGGGCCTCAGTGGTGGGCCCAGGAGGTGCTGCTTCTGCTGTCCTTCATTTTAAGGGGAGGCAAGGGCAGAAATGCTGATGCTAATGCTGAGAATGTAGCTAAAATTACTTCTCTTTTTGTTGCTTCCTTGTTAATAACCTCTTCCTCACCATTCCTCCATTTTGCAGGGGGAAGAGAGGAAGTAAGGGTAGGGTGGAGAGGGGATTGCATATCCATCACCAGATGATTCCACTGGCAGAGCTGAGCAGGTCACAGCCAGCATGGCCTTTGCATCCTGGGTTGGTGACATCGGGTTAGGCAGTGCCACCTACCAGAGGAGGTAGAAGTGAGGACTTGGCAGGGGAGCAGGGTTGGGAAGCAGCTTTGAAACTTTCTTTACCTAGGCAGTTCTTGTCTGCATCTGCCTCCAAAGCTGCCTTGTATCAATTCCCCTCCCACTATCCATCCATTCTGCTATGCTACAGTGCCATGAAAAATGAGCCAGGCTCTCCGTAGGGGCAGGTTGATTTTGAAAGGCAGCAACTGCTGGTTCAACAGCCTGGGATACTGAGGCCTCTTGACAGGAACTGATGACAGCATTGGGGCTTTAGTGTTGTGTTTGGTTTTGGGGAAGGACAGGTTGTGTATCAGGGGAAAAAACTCTCATCATGAGAAAAAACTCTCATGAGGGTAGCAGTTCCACACGATGTTTGTTGACAGAGCTCCAGGAATATTTATAAGGAGCATTTCTATTTCCTCGTCCTAGGATTTTTTGCATATATGTCTCATGTCCAGAATGACCTGAAATTCTAGAAGATGACAGATAAGGTCTCTAATGCTATTCACAGAGTTTGTTATGCACCACCATGAAGGTATGCCATTTGTGTGTCAAATGCTGTATATCCTTCCAAGTGGCAAGCACAACTCACATGGACAATATACATGGACAGAACTGAGGATCAGTCTTGGTTTGTGATGTACAGAAAGGATAGACTTGTCCTTCTTTTGTGTTTGAAAGAGAGGGATCCAAAGATGGGCAGTAGTGTCTGATGTGGGACCTGAAAGCCCTGTGACAATACGGAGAAGCCAGGAGACTGTTTCAGAAATGACCAAAAGGCATAATTTAAGCATGCTGCCCGGAGGTGAAGGAAGGAGAGTACTGTTGTGCCGTGGCACTGTCCCAAGGCTCGTGGTCTGCTGCCTTGCCTGTCAGTGTCTTTTTCTTCTTTTCTCCCCTTCAGATCACGACGGTTGTCTTGGGAGAGCAGGCTCTGACTGCCCAGGATGCCCAGCCGCCTGCCAAAAGTGACCAGGGTGGTGCTGAGCCACAGGCTTGGGGCTCTGTTTATCCTCACCGTTTCACTTGTGTTCTTTGCCTCTGTCATGTTCTACTGGAGAGCTGGGGAGGACGCTGAGGGCCAGCTCTACAGCGTGCCTACGCAAAGCGAGTGTGCTCAGTTTTTGCCTTACATTCCTCATCCCACTGCCAGTGGGCCCCCTCCTCCACCAGGGGATGTGTTTTTTGTGGAGACCTCGGAGCGAACTAACCCAAGTTACCTGTTCACGTGCTCTGTGGAGTCAGCGGCCCGGACGCACCATGGGACAAGGGTCGTGGTGCTCATGAAAGGCTTGGCAAACGGGAACGCCTCATTACCCAACCACTTGGCATTCTCATTGCTGAGCTGCTTCCCCAACGTGGAATTCCGTCCCCTGGACTTGACGGAGCTTTTCTCAGGGACACCTCTGGCAAAGTGGTACTTGCAGCCTGAGCACCAGAAGGAACCTTATTTCTTACCCGTCCTGTCTGACGCCTGCAGAATTACCATCATGTGGAAATTTGGTGGCATCTACCTGGACACAGACTTCATTGTGCTTAGGAACTTGAAGAACCTCACCAATGCCCTGGGTCTCCAGGATCAGGATGTACTGAATGGGGCCTTTCTGTCCTTCCAACCCAAGCATGAGTTCATGGAGCTTTGCATGCAGGACTTTGTGGATAACTACAACAGCTGGATCTGGGGGCACCAGGGCCCACAGCTCCTAACGCGTGTCTTCAAGAAGTGGTGCTCCATCAGTAATATCCAGAGCAACATGAGCTGCAAAGGGGTGCATGCTCTTTCCACAGAAGCCTTATATCCTATTCCCTGGGAGGACTGGAAGAAATTCTTTGATACAATCAGCTCCTCGGAACTTCACAAGCTCCTTAAGAACACCTATGCGGTGCACGTATGGAACAAACTGAGCCACGGGACAAGGCTAGAGATCACATCCCAGGCTTTGCTGGCTCAGCTGTATTCTCAGTTCTGCCCTGCCACGTATGCGAAGATGAAGAAGGACTCTGAAGAGCAGTCAAAGCCTGTAATGTGACCTGTGGGGCCCTTGGCTGCAGGGAAGTTCCCCAACCTGAAGGAAACCGAGTGCCTTTCACCTTCCACAGAGTTGGTTTCTAGCCCACAGAGCAGGTATTCTGTGTGACATCTCAGTGATTTTGTACCACTTCCGATATCTGCCTCAGATCCTACGTGCTTCAAATATACACCAGAACCTGAGTTTGGACTGTCTTGTTGTCCTTCAGTAGCCCTTGATGCTGCAGGGAAGGGTGAACTTGTTCATTGGCGCCTGTCAGTGGCTCCTCCATTGCTGTTCTCTCAATTGTATCTCAGTCGTACCTGAAACGCCTCTCGTGTAGTTTCAACAGCTGCAGGAACGGTTGGCTTGCTCTCTGTAACATTTCTAAGTATGTAAATAAATGCCAGCCAGTGCTATAGGGGATGGTTTAGAGGAGCTTAGGACCAAATTCCCCAGGTGGTAAAGGTTCTTGCAGCTGTTGAAGTTTTGGGAGAGACTGTGAGTATATGAAAACTGCTTTAAGAAACGGAAGACATTTTAAATCCCTGCTCGTCTCAGTGTAAGTTTTTTCTTGTTTTCCAAAGGTACTTTATTTCAGATGATCTTTTCTATGGTTTTACATTCCACAGTGATAGGCCGACTTTTCTGGTCCTCTTCAGGAAAACGAATAGCCAAAAGCAGTTCTTTTACCAGTGTGACTAAAGATCCTTGCTTTGTTGGAAAAATTCTTGTGGCGTGTGAGTATCTGACCAGTTCTTGTCACACTCTCAGAGGGTCTCAGCATCTGCCTGTTTCTGCATTGGTGTGAGAAGGAAAAGCATTACCTTCCTTTCATTGGAGCACTGAACACATTTTTGAAGAACAGGGGCAGACGTGTCCGTATCAGCAGAAGGACCAGTGACCAGGTGTAGGACTAGGACCAGCTTCCCCAGTGACATCTTATTATTGTCACTGGGGATCTAGTCAATGGATTACGCATTCGTCTAACCCTAATGCAGATTACACGAGCAGGTAAGTGACTGCATGCATCACTGCATGTAATGGGAAGACAGGTGCCTGTACCATGGACTGTTAAAGTTAGGTGAGATAAAGCCTACTGTGGCTTCTAGCAAACCTGGGAAAGCCGATGCAACCTGCTGTTGATCTTATGAGCATTCTCACATGTGAATGTGTTTCCTGTGTGTCCAGGGCACTGTAATTGTAAAAATGCATTTGAAATTAACTTCTTATGCAGTGAGTAGAGGAGAAAAATACATACTGGGGTTCTGCTGGTGCCAAATCAAAGTTCCTGTCTGGAAGGCAAAATGTAAGCAATGTGGGGTTATTGCTTTTTCAGATATGCAGTAGCTAACAAGTAAGAGAAATACGTGTATCAGCTTTAATATAGCCTTCTCCTAAATTCCATTATCTGCTGAAAAGTACAGTGTAATCATGCACGAAGGAAGGCTGATGTAAGTTTAATATGAGCAGCAGTATGTTTCAAGGTTTGTCAGACACTGAGCCACGGCACACTATTGATTAAACACACCATTGCAGACCAAAAGCGAGTGAGTCATCATTTTTTACTTGAAATGAGTTGTATAAAACCACATATCAACTCACTCTGCGGTCCGGTCCCGTGTCCCCAGCCCCCCTGCAAACAAAAGAAACATCGCCTGATCACTCTTAACTACTAGTCTTCACTACCGGTGCTGAGGAGTACTGGATATGCTGTTCCAATGTGGTGCCCATGGCGGCAAACAACTATCTGTAGCTCATACTCCTCTATCTTCACTGTTTCACGTGTGACTCTTTCTTCAGCCAGCAGGAAAATGACAGTGTAAAGGGCAAATTCGAACTCTGGGCTGACACCAATAAAGGTGCTTCCAATTGGCTTGACCAAGCCCTTCCAGCTGAACCGGATGCTCAAAAGTTGGTCATCTTCGTCAGGCTGAAAGCATAAACAAAAGAACAGAATAATCTGCAACACAGCTGTGACCAGACAGATACAATTTCCGACCAGATTTTTGAGGCCATCGCAAGATTCAGTCATCCTTGCTGTGCCAGGGTGCTATAGGTGGAGCACAGCCTTTTTCCCTGTCCTCTGGAGTGTACATGATCATTTATCTCAATTAAGCTTCAGCAGTGTTGCGATTCTGTAAACACCAGCGCTACTTTTTGAAATAGTTTTTGCAAAAAAAGAAGCTGGACTTGAAGGCATGCTAGTATTTCTTCTGCTTATATACACCTGGGCAAATTAGGTCCAAAGCAGTTGAGCCTATGATTGCATCGTTGTGCCTTGATTCATTACCACAGCTTTTATCTCTGGATTCATTTGTCTTATTTGCAAAGGCACCCTGCTTGTTCTTACCCTGGTTTTGTTCTTCCGAGCAACATATCCCTTGTAGTCAATCTGGTTGCACTTTTCCTGAAGGTAAAATTGCACCCAGTTGTGCAAACCTAAGATCTGTTTACCACGCCTTGTTTCTCCAACAAAAACATGTTCAAAACCACAAGAATCAGGTCTGTAATAAAACAAAGAATAATATGTAGGTCTTTTATGTGTTTAAATAGTTCAGATTGGCAGAGGTAAAAGGCAAGAAGATGCACAAGCTTGCTTAGGTTGATTTGTGAGCAGTTTTTTTATCTGTCTGGATTCGGCGGGTTTTCTTTTTTACTTTGCATAAAACTTGCAATGAAATCTAGCCACTAAATCTCAATTTGTATTAGATGATGAAGGTTGCTAGTAAATGCCACAGATGCATCACTGCTGCTTATCCAGATTTTAGCAAGGCTTCTGACATTGTCTCCCATAACAGTCTCATAGACGAACTGATGAAGTACAGTTTAGAAAAGTGGATGATGTGGTGGGCTGAAAAGTGGATGAATGTCTGCGGTTGAAGGCCTGTGATTAGGGACACAAAGTGCAGCTGGAGGCAATTCACCAGTGGTGTACCCCAAGGGTCAATACTGTTAGTATCTGATCAGTAAGTGTCTAAACACGATCTGTGTGGAAGCGATGAACACCTGATTTAGGCCATATTCTGAGGCTGTCTTCCAGTTCTGTGTAGCACTTGGGCTTATATTTACCTGAGTCAGAATAGTGTAGAGATTATCAGGGGCCATATCCGTCAAACATACCTGTCTCCTTCTTTCCTGGCGTAGAGCTGGAACCAGATGTCATAGAGCTGATACTTGAAATCGGCAAGGTTTGGCTTTGCTAGGTTTTTTTTAAGCAGATATTCATGAGCTAGCTGAAGGATAGAAAACCAAGATACATATACACACAGTTTACTTTTTAATTCAGTGTTTTCAGCAACCAAAAAAGATCTGTGTTACTCACTTTCATGACTTCTGTTGCTAAGATAGCATCAAGAAAACAATTGTTTTCAACTGTTTCTTCTGGAGTCACTACTTCTGCTACACCAGTTGATGTCTCATAGTTGTCCAATAGGGAAATAAAGGCTGCAGAAAAAGAGAAACTTTCAGCATGCTCATCCTGATGAACAGGCGATATGCCTAATCATACCTATGATCCAGTCATTAGAGACTGCCATCATAAAAAGATGCCATATAATATGCCTTGACAGACCTTAGAAAAATACATTCCTTTATATGTCAAATTTCATTCTCAGGTACACTGTTGGGTGTAGGTCTAGAGGTAACTCAAGGCCAGACCACTGCTGTACTTCTTTTTAAGATAACCAGCTTGCTACTGAACTTCCTTACGGAAGCAAGTGCTGAAGCGATAATGACCTTCTACCAAAACGAATCATACCTGACCACCAAAATTACAGACATAGGCTTATGAACTTGAGCTATGCTGGCAGAAGGCTTTGCAGGCATTACTTCAGTAGAGGAATAATACAGCATAAACCTACATGAGGTGGCTTGAGCTTAAGCACGTGGCCACTGAGTGGATGGGTTCATTTTCTCCTTTGCACCTCTTTTGCCACCTGCTCCCTCCTGTCACTTCATCTACTCGTGCTCTGACACTCAGTGGACTCTGGGGGCTGATTCAGCACACCAAGCTGATAGAAAAATACTTGAGGTCAAAACCTTAAGTTATTTCCTGCCAGGTTAGTGAGCTGAAGGGACTCGGCGTAGGGTTCAGTGAGTACCGGAGCTGCCCTCACTAGACACAGGATTGTGTGGCTCAGAGAGGAGTGGGGGGTACAGAGAAAAACTGGGCTCCCCATTATGCTGGCTGTTCAATCAGCTTAATGTAACTCTATCCAGGGAAAAGAAAACTCAGGGAAGGAAACATACATTCATAGACGTGCTTGAAGTATAGCCCCCAACAGAAATGCAAGAAGTAGCTCCGGACCTAGTGCTATCTGAAAGGGCTAGAAGCTGTGAGCAAAGGAGGAAAGATGACTTTGGTGTCTTTTTCAATACATGGAATAACATCAAAGCAATGACAAGCATCTCATCCATTTCACTTTGTAGTGGAAGAACCACAGAGAAATTCAGATTTTGGCAAAGGCACAAAAGGATGTTCTTCCTGAGGCTGAGGCTACAGGTAACCTCCATGCAAATGTTGTGGAAACTACCTTCAAATGACATGGGGCCTGATGATCCTCACCACCATCCAAATTATATGATGTTATATTTTAGGCAAACACATGAAAACCAACAGGGATTCTTCATGTCATTTCCACCGTTAATAAAAGAACGGGTCTCACTTGCAAAAGTTTTTATGCTCTTCAGGCGTTCTTCATTTACGTTGTGAAACAGATGTCTGGCTGCCCTGTCCTGGACAGCACTGTCACCTTGCTGTGTGGCACCTGCTTTTCCCTAGGAGAAACACCAGAGTAAAACAATGAAAGAAGTAAGATGTCCTTAGAGGAGACAGTGCCCGCCTTTATAATAATCAAACCAAAACCCAGAATGCTATCAGGATTCTTTGTTAGGAATGGTCTTCCTATGAAACAAGAGAAGACATTAGAGAAGAACTGCCAGCATAAAGAAAAAAGACATGATCTTTGACACTGTAAGAGCCTGAAATTTCTCTGTTGACTCATTTTCAGAGATGATTGTGATGACCCATATGTGATAGCTCAGTTCTGATCAGTAACCAGCTGTGCTACTATGCTATATACATCACAAATGATAAAGAGAAGTAATGTAGAGCCAAGGCTCCCTCCCACCACAAATAAATGAAAAGGAGATTTGCGCACCTTCCTTCTCTGTTCATTTGTAACCCACAGACCCACTGCATATAGTTTATGAGGCCATGCAGTGCAGCAGAGGGGTTGTTTCTCTCCTGAGTCCCTACTCCCCAAGCTAGCTAGGCTAATTCTCCTCTCCTCCGTGATAATGCCTAAGCAATTCAACTCCTGATTGGAAAGGCTCCCTCAGGCTCAGCCTTTGTTTTCTCTTTCTCACTTCATGACCAAAGCCCCAGCCATCGCCCCAGGGCCAGGGAGATGCTGAGGTAGTTCTGTGCAGCTCTACCAGCTTTGGACTGGTGCATCCTGGTGCTCTAAGTTTTCAAAGACTTCTGGTTGGCCACATTTAAGGGCATTTTAATCAATGTTACCAATAAGCACATCCAAAATGGAAAGGAGGCTTTCCTGACAACTTTCAAGTTTCTGTTCCAAAAAGGGCATTCTCAAGGAAAGAGGGGTCTGGCTGAGATGGAGTTAATTTTCCCCCTAGCAGCACTCATAGTGCTGTGCTTTGTATTGGTAGCTAGAAAGGTGTTGATAACACACCAGTGTTTTGGCTACTGCTGAGCAGTGCTGGCACAGCATCAAGGCTGTCTCTCCAACATTTCCCCCTGCCCCGCCCCCCTCACCAATAGGCTGGCGGCAGGCAAGACCTTGGGAGGGGACATAGCCAGGACAGCTGACCCAAACTGACTGAAGGGATATTCCATACCATATGACATCTGTTCAGCAGTAAAATCTAAGAGAAAGGAGGAGGAAGGGGGGGAAGCATTCATTATTTATGACGTTTGTCTTCTGGAGCAACCACTACGCGTACTGAAGCCCTCCTTCCCGGGAAGTGGCTGGACATCGCCTGCTGATGGGAAGTACAGAATAAAATCTTTGTTTTCCTTTTGCTTCCGTGCGCGGCCTTTGCTTTTGCTTTTATAAAACTGCCTTTATCTTGGCCCACAAGGTTTTTTTTCCATCTCATTTTCTCCGTCTGCCATCCTGCTGAGAAGGGAGCAGCTTGGTGGCACCTGGCATCCAGACAAGGTCAACCCACCACAGATGAGTAGCAGTTTGTTAACATGGGCAAGGTGTAACTAGAGCCTTGTTCTGAGAAATGGAGAAACCATATGGGAGAAGTTTCCCACACACACATTTTGGCCTGAGGTAGGTACCCCTTTTTCAAGTTTATCAGCAACAGAAAATTGTATCTTATAATATGAAGCAATGTTGAAATAAAGTGTTTGAGCACATGTGTGAGTACTAACTTGGATACCGAATATTCAGTGACCTGCTGCAATTTGTGGCCAAAACATGGTCATGTTTGCACTACACTGAGCTGGCAAGGAGTGAAATGGCTGCTCATCAAATCTGATACCCACTCCTTCCTCACAGTTCCCTGGGACTGATAGGAACACCCCTGAAACCCTCCTCACCCACACTTTTGTGTTTGTGCTATTCCACACTCTCCAGGAGAGACCCAGGAATTCCTCAGATTCCTCCCTTATTCCTCCAAGAATGACTTGGGACCTATCTCCCCTTCTCCCTCGCTGCAAGTCACCCAGACTATACACACAAGCAGTCATGCACACACAGAAACATCCAGGGTGGAGGAGACCTCAGAACATCTCTAGTCCTGCTCAAAGTATGGTCAACACTGAATTCAGATCATATTCCTCAGGGTGTCATCTCGTTGGGTCTTGAAAACCTCCAGAGATGGAGATTTCACAGCTCTGGTCATCCTGTTCTGGTTGCATTTGTCCTTGTTGAATTTCATGATCTTTCCTTAGCCTGATCCTCCAGCCTGCCTAAGTCCAGCTGAAGAGAAGCCCTGTGCTTGAGCATACCAACTTCATCACCACAGGTTGCTGGTTGCTGTCATCTGCAAAATTGGAAAGGTTGCCTCCTCCTCCAGGCCACTGATAAAGATATTAAATGTTACAGGACCCAAGACAGATACCTGAGAGACTCCACTTGTAACCAGTGTCCAGGTAGTGTGGACCATTAATGTGTTCTCTGTACTCTTCCCTCTCCTAAGTGANGACCCACTGCATATAGTTTATGAGGCCATGCAGTGCAGCAGAGGGGTTGTTTCTCTCCTGAGTCCCTACTCCCCAAGCTAGCTAGGCTAATTCTCCTCTCCTCCGTGATAATGCCTAAGCAATTCAACTCCTGATTGGAAAGGCTCCCTCAGGCTCAGCCTTTGTTTTCTCTTTCTCACTTCATGACCAAAGCCCCAGCCATCGCCCCAGGGCCAGGGAGATGCTGAGGTAGTTCTGTGCAGCTCTACCAGCTTTGGACTGGTGCATCCTGGTGCTCTAAGTTTTCAAAGACTTCTGGTTGGCCACATTTAAGGGCATTTTAATCAATGTTACCAATAAGCACATCCAAAATGGAAAGGAGGCTTTCCTGACAACTTTCAAGTTTCTGTTCCAAAAAGGGCATTCTCAAGGAAAGAGGGGTCTGGCTGAGATGGAGTTAATTTTCCCCCTAGCAGCACTCATAGTGCTGTGCTTTGTATTGGTAGCTAGAAAGGTGTTGATAACACACCAGTGTTTTGGCTACTGCTGAGCAGTGCTGGCACAGCATCAAGGCTGTCTCTCCAACATTTCCCCCTGCCCCGCCCCCCTCACCAATAGGCTGGCGGCAGGCAAGACCTTGGGAGGGGACATAGCCAGGACAGCTGACCCAAACTGACTGAAGGGATATTCCATACCATATGACATCTGTTCAGCAGTAAAATCTAAGAGAAAGGAGGAGGAAGGGGGGGAAGCATTCATTATTTATGACGTTTGTCTTCTGGAGCAACCACTACGCGTACTGAAGCCCTCCTTCCCGGGAAGTGGCTGGACATCGCCTGCTGATGGGAAGTACAGAATAAAATCTTTGTTTTCCTTTTGCTTCCGTGCGCGGCCTTTGCTTTTGCTTTTATAAAACTGCCTTTATCTTGGCCCACAAGGTTTTTTTTCCATCTCATTTTCTCCGTCTGCCATCCTGCTGAGAAGGGAGCAGCTTGGTGGCACCTGGCATCCAGACAAGGTCAACCCACCACAGATGAGTAGCAGTTTGTTAACATGGGCAAGGTGTAACTAGAGCCTTGTTCTGAGAAATGGAGAAACCATATGGGAGAAGTTTCCCACACACACATTTTGGCCTGAGGTAGGTACCCCTTTTTCAAGTTTATCAGCAACAGAAAATTGTATCTTATAATATGAAGCAATGTTGAAATAAAGTGTTTGAGCACATGTGTGAGTACTAACTTGGATACCGAATATTCAGTGACCTGCTGCAATTTGTGGCCAAAACATGGTCATGTTTGCACTACACTGAGCTGGCAAGGAGTGAAATGGCTGCTCATCAAATCTGATACCCACTCCTTCCTCACAGTTCCCTGGGACTGATAGGAACACCCCTGAAACCCTCCTCACCCACACTTTTGTGTTTGTGCTATTCCACACTCTCCAGGAGAGACCCAGGAATTCCTCAGATTCCTCCCTTATTCCTCCAAGAATGACTTGGGACCTATCTCCCCTTCTCCCTCGCTGCAAGTCACCCAGACTATACACACAAGCAGTCATGCACACACAGAAACATCCAGGGTGGAGGAGACCTCAGAACATCTCTAGTCCTGCTCAAAGTATGGTCAACACTGAATTCAGATCATATTCCTCAGGGTGTCATCTCGTTGGGTCTTGAAAACCTCCAGAGATGGAGATTTCACAGCTCTGGTCATCCTGTTCTGGTTGCATTTGTCCTTGTTGAATTTCATGATCTTTCCTTAGCCTGATCCTCCAGCCTGCCTAAGTCCAGCTGAAGAGAAGCCCTGTGCTTGAGCATACCAACTTCATCACCACAGGTTGCTGGTTGCTGTCATCTGCAAAATTGGAAAGGTTGCCTCCTCCTCCAGGCCACTGATAAAGATATTAAATGTTACAGGACCCAAGACAGATACCTGAGAGACTCCACTTGTAACCAGTGTCCAGGTAGTGTGGACCATTAATGTGTTCTCTGTACTCTTCCCTCTCCTAAGTGATTCTTCATCATTAGGAAATCCTGCCTATGCCATTAGTGGAAATGACGAAGCATAGGCAACTCTTTTAGCAAAAGGCAGTTTTGCAGGTACCTTTTCCTACAGCACCATAGTGCCCTTAATCCTCATGTGACTTAGCAATTGGTTACCTGCAAATCAATTGTGTAGTCTTTCCCAGGCATAAGGCGGTTAACATCTATATCCCACATCTCATTGAAAAGTTTAGAAAGTTCATGATTGAAGGCCTTCCTGTCAAGAAACCCAGAGAAATACACATGTTAAAAAAGACACATGGTGTTATTCCTGCAAGCCACTTCTATGTTCTGGATACTAGCTTGTCATCAGGAGAGCTTTCTCTTCTCCCCACACCTTCCTGTCAGTGCTGCTCTAAAAACCATAGAGCTTACAGTTTATGTTCATATCTAAAGAATGCAGGTAACCTGTAAGGAAACTTGAGCCTTCCCTAAGGTTATTTTAGAGTGTATTTTAACAAAGTTGTTCTTAACGAGCCTTCCTGTAGTTTTTCATGCACTGAAATAAAAATGAAGACAGTGGTGTTTCATTCAGGAGGATTCTATGTACAAACCAGAGGTGAGCAGGAGATTGTTATCAGCGTGCAGCAACACCACACAACAAAACAGAAAGCAAAGAATTCTCTCTATGATGCTTTTCTAGCAGCAATCTTATATACAACTCTTCCTACCTTTTTTCCTGCAAGACTCCACACTAGAGATGCTTTCCTTTGCCCATATGCATGATTATCCTAGCATAAAGTTAGCGTGATGAAGGATGACTAAGACTCTAAACACAGGGTCTGCATACAATAAAATTCTCTCATGCACTGATCTCTGATGCACATACAAACCTACCCAGGCTGGTCCTTTCCTCATTTTAATGGAATTTTGTCCTGCATAATAGTGTATCATTTTCAGAGTCTATCCATCCATCTATCAACAAGATTTGGGAAGGGTTGTTACTGTGATGAACCGCCCAAAGGTAGCTCCAGTTTCAAGGGCTCACTAACACATAAGATCAAGACAGAGTGGAGAAGAAGGAGAAGTGGATTAATCTTTAAATAACTGGCAGTTGAATTAATCAGTTACAAAGCAGCACATGCATCAAAGCCCAGAGAAGAACTGCTTGGTAGTTTTGAATTTTGCCTCCAAAGCAGATGTTCTCAAGAAAAGAAAAAAAAGTGCAGAAATTTGTCAAGAATGGGCATTTCTTTCAAATAGCCATTTGGGCAACTTGCCATGATCTTAACAACTCGTTCTCCCAGACTAAACCAAGGCACCTTCAAACCCAACTCTGAACCACCTAACTGATTACTGTTATGTCTTCTCCTTCTATTCTGGCCACGATGGAGATACTCACTGCATCCTCCAGCCAGTGGCAAATTCCATGCTCTCTGGTAGAAAGATCAAACAAATACTGTGGTAAGGTCACAAACAGTCTTCTGACATGGCAGCCTTGATGTGAGGCAGCTTGAGAGCCAGGAAGAGCAAAAAGTGAGCCTGGTGGGCACGTGCCCCATTGTTGGCAGGGACGGAACAGAAGTCGTAGCAGAAAAGCGGGCATTAATCAAAGAGTGGGAGGTTAATCTAGAAGCAGTACAGCAAAATTTTATGTGCCTTCTCCTGTCCTGGACTTTATGGCTGGCTCAGAAACTGCTGGGCTAAGCTCCATATTGAAGGAAACAGAAAGTGGCAAACTGTGCCTGGAGAACTGGGACTTTTTTCACATTATTGAGCAATCCTTTTTTTCCAGAATTGTCTGTGTAACTGTGGGATGGAATTTATACAGCTTAAGATTAAAATCCTGTTCTTGTTCTTACAAGTCTGCACTTGTAAGAGCTGAGAAAACTTTTTGGGGAGGCTCTTTGCAATAGTAACTCTAATGCAACAGCAGTGCAGCTAGAGCAAAAGAATCTAACATCTCCATTTTATTATAGCTTTCAAGTGAAACATGGACATGGTGTGCCTGTTTTACCAAATTATTTTCTTGTATGAAATCTTCATTCTATCCAAAACAATGCCCCAAGAGAAGTCTTTTATTGCTATGAATCAGAAATGACTCAAGACATGAAGAGAATTAAAGGGCCAGTGGTAAATGATGTGAGCATGTCAACAGTGTCAAAGCAAGAAAAACATGTATTGCAAATCTGTCACATGGAGCCCGGCAAAGAAGGTTTGATTGAACATCTTCTCTAAACTAAATTTACCTTCAGAGATCCTTTGAACAACATCCAATTTTAAAAAAGCCTTTAATCTTGGCATAGAGAAGAAAAGCATTTGGAAAGCCTGACGAGCAGCCATTTAGAAGGAGTTTCCAATAATTTAAAAAAAAATGGTTCAGATGTTGTGAAATACATGTATCAGCTTATATCATTAATAGAAGATACAAGCAATTCTCTCGATTTTTCTTTTGTGCAGGTGTGTATGTCTTACTTGAGTGCAGTGATGTTTTTCTTAGTTTAAAGTTGGCATTTGAAATACCAAAGGATAAATAAGACAGGTTTTGTAGGTGGAAAGGAAAATGCATTGTCAAGGGACAAACATAAGAGCGCGCAGTTAATCAGCAAACAGTCAAGGTGCTGGGCAGGCAGGTGGTGTTTGGAGAATCGATTCTATGTTATCAGCTATGTTTAAGCAAAAACTGATCTTGGCATCACCTTATTTTAACTAAACCAGCTTATGATTCTGTTGTCTCACCAACTTTTTACGCTGAGATGATTTAGTAATACAGAATAGAAACAGGAAGCAGGGTTATTGCAGTGCTGCATTTCACATAACTCTCTTTTACACATCTCCCAGAAGAATATATCCCATCCCCACTGCCCTTCATGTTAGAGAAGAATTAGTATGATTTTTTTTCTTACCTGTTAGCCATGCCAAGAACAAGGTTTTCTTTTAGCAAATACACTGAGCAGGGAAACTGCAACCTGAAGGTGAGAAATCCTTCTGGTAGTCCAAGGCATGGAGCTGTCTCCCTCTTATACTCGCTTGCCTGCGAAGGACTGTCACTCAGCTTGACAGGCAGCGCTGGAAGGCAAGGGAGAGGCAGGAGGTGCCAAATCCCACAAGAAGACGTGGAGTGTAAGGACATTACGCCTCTCTCAGCGCAGGCACGCTCAGACCAGGAAGTCAGAGCCACCTCTGCCAGGCTCCTGCTTCGCCTTATCACCACAGACAACCAGTATGGCAGGGAATGCACAAGGCGATGGCAGAGAGACGCACAGCGACGGCCGCCTTCTCACACCTGGGTTTTCAGATACGAACCTGAGATCCTTGTATGAACTGCAGACACGAGTCACGGCATTGCTTCTGGAGTTATGTTGGATTATTTGTTAACAGATTTTAGATCTCTGCATGAATTTTGGGCCCAGAAACAAGCTCTTCAAGTCTGAAAGCCTTGACTGAGATGGACGGGCCGTTCTAGTCTTGCTGTTCTATATACAGTTGTTATTTGACAATAGAAGGGAAGATGATAATAAATCAGGGATCAAAAAATTATAGATGGGGAAGAAAAATTAAAAAATGTTTACAGCTTAAAAAAAAGTTTACAGCTGAAATTGTTAGCTGTGACCTTGTAAATGTTAGGAGGCATTATAAGCAGGAACTGTTTTACAAAGGCAGCGCTTTGCATGCACCACTGGAAGCAGGTGGTGGCAGGTGGTGGCAAGTGCAGGTACCCCTTCCAGTGCCTCTCCTGGGAAGCATGCATTCACTATGTGGCTAAATTAACCTTCAGGTGGTTTAAAGCTCATTTTTGTTTGATTGATACTTTTAAAATTTTCTTCTTCATAATAATTAATTCGTGAAAAACATAGCTTTAGGTTTAAACTGTATATATGTATATACAGAAGCCAAAATGGTTTGATGTTACTACCGGTTATACAAATGGTTCTGCACCTCTTCATGTACCCCTTCACAGAATCATATTAGAGCCAAACAAAGCTGCAGGTAATGAGGATGCCTGCCACATGGAATTGCATAGGGGGCAAGACATGCAGCTAGCTCACTTAAAACTGAAGCTTCCTTCTGACACTGGTAGGGGAAATTATGTATCTCAAAACGGAATATCCTTAATTTTAACAGAATTTTTTCTTTACCATTTTCTGTTACTATTTATTGCAGTTCTGGGTAAGCAAGATAAATGACAAAAATACAGCGCCTGTGTTTATCAACTGAATGCAAGAAGTCTTTTCCTAGGCTTTTATTTAAAATACAAAAGCCAGTGGGCATATTCTGTCCATAACAAAGTTGCAACTCCTTTATTCACATTAGCAAAAAGAGCCCAGATGGGAGCCCAGGGAATTTCCATTTACAAGCAGCATCATCACTGGAGCCAGTGGATTTAATTTGATAAAATTACAGGTCTGATCAGTAGCATTGCTAGCGATTTCATAACCAAACATATACTTAAATCTGTTCTAAAACTTCTGTTGTATGATTTAGCTGTTGAGCTAAGAAAAACTTAAGGATCCCAAAAGGTGTAAAAGGGTATGTTTGCCAACAGAAACGAAGTACTGATCAAAGGCAAATGAGATCAGCGTAGAATCTGGGTCGTTCCCAGGTAAGTAGGCAGTAAGAAAAACCAAGTGTCCAGAGAGTGGCCTTGCTAACACTGTGGGCTGACTTTGTCTACTGAAGAGCCCAGGAAATGGTTTGTCAAACCCATTGCACAGGGCAGTGTATGTTTGTTGCGCAGGAGCTGAGGTCAGGCTCCCCCTGCTCTCTGTTCCTTACAAGGGAACGGGGAGATTATTTGGCGCTGTCTCACTCACATGTGAACAGCATTTCCAAAGGAATGGGGCAATAGACTTGCGGAAGACGCTCTGCCTAACAAAACTGCCACCTCAAGCATCAGATGCTGACCTTTGCCAAGGTCAAGGATCACGGAAACCCTGTGAATAAGACCTGTTTCTAAAGCACGTAGGCATCTCTGTGTGTTTCTGGCCTAAGTATTTTGCTTTTCTAGCCAAGGTGGCCAATGGATAAGTGCTGGTTTGTCGCCTCTAGTCAGGTGCCTAAACTTCCCTGAAGAGGGAAAGGGCTCATTCAGCATTAATTTAAACCTCTTTGGTGGTTTAAACCTCTAGGGAGGGTGAGCGAGAACACTGTGCTTTACAGGCTTCCAAACCAAAGCAGCCAAGGCTCACACATGCACAAAGGACACATTTGCACTGGACAGGCTCACTCAGGGAGACTGAGTAAAAGCTGGCAGCTAGAACAGGCACTGTGCAGATCTACAGCAGGCTCAGTCCTTTCCCCAGAGAAGCCAGAGCAGGCCTTTGGGTCACCTTTTGTGTGTGGATATAGGGAAGATGAAAGCTCCTGAGAAACTGAGTTTGCTGGACATTCCATGGGAGCTTTGGCTATTGCCACCAAGTCTCCACAAGCTGACCAACTGTCACGATCCAAACTGGGCTGCCCAGGGAGGATCGCGGCGGTTCTGAAATTCCCTTGGGCTAAATTAAGGTGAAACAACACCAAACAATCGATTAAATGCTTTATTGATGATAGAAACAACCTGAACTTGGCAAGCATAACGGTAGACAACCTGAACTAGGAAAGCGTAATGGTAGGCAATGTGGGTTCTAATTGAAATACTTGTAAGAAGAAAGGAAAAGGGGAGGGAGGGGTAGAGAGAGCGAGCGCATTATCACCACCCTTGGATCCCGCGATGATGATGATAGATGTGGTGATCCTCCAGTGGTGAGTGCGCACCTGGATTTCTGAGTCACATCTTTTATAAGCCAGTCTCTGCCTCTCAATTGCATCAAGTCCATCCCCTCGACGACTTACATGGTTCTGGTTTCAGAAAGTTCTCAATCTTCTGCGCAGGCGTCATTGTGGGGGGTGGTCACAAGGGGTCTTTTGGGTGGTTGTGAGCCCCTTCCTCAAATGAACTCTGTATGACCTCTGGCCGTATATGGTGAGTTGTGAGGCACATCAGAAATAGGGAACTGCACATCCTCCGACACGCCTCCCCGGCCCTCTGTGCCAACTGACTTCTCGCTTGTGGTTTGGTGTCACCATGCGCATCTTAACTTGTTTCACCACAATGTTTGAGACATCAACCAACCACCACAATGTTTGAGACATCAACATACATTAATTGTGTCAGTCTCTCACATCAACACTGAAAAGCAGTGGAGATACGGCCTGGGCTTGTGAGTGGGAACACTAGCCAGGTCAGAGCTTACTGAGAGCAGGGAGTGGGGACTTTGAGGTCTCCACCCTTCCCTAAGCATTAATTCTCACGCTGGAGCCTCGCCCGACAGATTGTTCTCCCACCAAGCTCCGTGGTCCCTGTGCCCAGCCTGTCTTTTCGTTATCTCCCCAGTTTCCTAAACCTCAGCCCCTCAATCCTGAAGTCCTACTCTCTAGCCAACGGTGTTATAATCCCTCCACTTACTTGGGCATTTCTGGTGCAGCAGTTGAGAAAAATAAGAGGATTACACAGCCAGGCATGTTTTTGTCATAGAAATGCCAGAAATAAATAACTCCATTCCTGCAGCTAAATGTCTTTACCTAGACTGTGCAGTGACGTGACCTGCTAACCTTTAGGTTGGTCTGTTAACCTGCCTTTATTTACCAGTGCTAATTCCCAGGTTTAATAGGTAAACCATGGCTGACTTATGAATGTTCTCACAGCCAGATGAGCTGCTTGCAGAGTCAGCAAACCCAGAGGCTGGGAGAAAGCAAGTGCTTGGGGATGCAGGTGGCTAAGGGAAGAAGGTTTTCATTGTTTTTTTAATCTTAATATTAGGACTGTCAAGCATACGCCTTCCTTGATTTTGTAAGGAGAAACTGTGTCTAAGGAATCATCAAGGCCTGTTTACTGCAAGCTAAGACATATTAATTAAAGAGCTTTGAAGAAGTTCACATTAGCACAAAGTCACATTTGCTTATTAGTCATTAATTTGTACACATTGATGTAAAGCAGAATTTTAGGTGGTCTGGCTGAAACATCCTTTCTTGTTGCACAGTTCAGTTCTCGTGCTTTCTGGATAAACTTTGCCATTAATAAATCAGGCTATTTGCCATCACCGGCCTAGATGAGACAGAGTAGATTCACAGAAGGATTCATAAGGGCCAGTGCAGGGCATCCTGGCACTCAGGCACCTTTCTCCTTACCCCGGGTTGTGTGCAGGTGCTGGCTCTGAAGCAGTACAAGTTGGGGAAGTTAAGGCTTGAGAAGTTTATTTGACATAATAATGAATTGTGGTGTTGACATACAGAAGTTATCCTCTTCCTACCTCGAAAAGATAGCGGGGGCTTTGATCGCCGGTTAGAAAAGGAAGATACTGTCATTTCATTACCCTTGCTTTCCCCCATCATTATTTATGCAGGTAATAAAGGGCAAAAGGGGTTACGTGTGCAGCATGACAATACAGTAAGGGCAGCCTCACAGAAGTGGTGGCACCGATAAAAATCACGCTCATGCGTGTTCTGCGTTGGTGGGGAGAGGCACGGAAGGCCAACACGCAACGCGCCGAGAGCACGACTACAGGAGTTCAATTTTTTGTGTGATTTCCGCGCCTCCCGCTGCGATTTGTGCAGGCACCGCCCTGCCAGCCAGCCTGCGGCCAGCCGCCTCCAGCGGCCATTTCGAGCAGCGCCGTCTCAGGGCCCCGGTACCCGAGCCCGCGGTTCCCCGCAGCGACCGCCAGGGGCGCGCTAGCCGAAACAACGGGGGCAGCGCCTCTCCCACCTCCCTCCCCACCTCCGCCGGGGAAGCGGGCCCCGCCGCGGGTTGGCCGGGCGAGGGGCCCGGCACCCGGGCCCCGACCTCCGGCCCCGACCTCCGGTCCCGGGAGCAGCTCCCACGGCCCCGGGCGCCTCAGCGGGGAGCGGCCGCCNCGTGGGGCGGGGCGGGGTGGGGCGGGGCAGTGCTTTCTCTTGTGGCAGGGGCCAGCGATGGGGGCGCAGCTCAGCTTGGTGAGTGCGGCCTGCCCTCCCCGGGCGGCGGGGTGCGGGCGGGAAGCAGGCCCCGCGCCCCCCGGCAGCGGGCGGTTGGGGTGTCGGCTGCCGTGGCGCCGCGTTCTGCCCCGCCCCCTCCCCCCGGTTCCTCCCGCCAAGGCCCTGAGCGAGCTCAGGCCCCGAGGCCTGGCCGCGGGCGAAGGAAGAGGCGCGGCTGCTCCGCCCGTCCTAACGGCCCCGGGGCGGGCTGTCTCTGGATGCATGAGCAGAGCGGGGGCCGCTGGACGGTGTCACAGGGTGCCCGAGGCCCCTGCTGCCTCCCCATGCCGTGTACCCACCGTCCGGGAGGGAAGACGGGGGTGCCTGTGTTGGCAGCCGCGTACGTCCCCCCGCAGTGATGCGGTGGCTCTGGGACCTTCTGGTGGCTGGCGTGGGCTGGGGCGTGCCAGCGTGGACACCCACGGCTCTTGTGTGTGGGGTAATGGTGCCTCTGTTGGCTGCCGTGGGTGGCTCTAGGACCTTCTGGTAGCTGGCATGGGCTTGGGGCATGTGTGCCAGCCTGGACACCCCCACTCTTGTGTGTGGGATAATGGTGCCTGTGTTGGCTGCCGTGGTGTGTGTGTGTTTTTCTTCT
Organism: Balaeniceps rex; assembly: GCA_013401315.1. Lineage (NCBI taxonomy): Eukaryota > Metazoa > Chordata > Aves > Pelecaniformes > Balaenicipitidae > Balaeniceps > Balaeniceps rex. The sequence goes on along the minus strand of VYZW01040879.1, from coordinate 10,697 downwards.
CTCTGTTCCCTGAATAGTTTTTGAATGTCTGTGCTGATGGCTTTAAAACCACCAGCCTGGCAGCTGCTGTTGTAGTAGAGAGCTCTTTCGGGATCATATCTGCCGAGCAGTCGGTTTGCGGTGCTGTTATCTGTAGCATGCATCGTTACCCTCTTTCCGCAGCTGCCTGACACATCGTTTCTTTCCTCTGATGCACCTACTCAGACATTTCTGGCTCTGGGTTAGTGAGAGGAGTAGGATGGAGATGGATATGCTAGTTTGGGTACAGCTGCTTATTAGGTTACTTGAACAGAAGAGAATGAGGCAGATGCTAAAGCTGCAGAAGTGAAGAAATGCCTGTCCCTTAATCATCTCATCATTTTCATTTTAGATGAGAAGAATGTTTAACTAAGATCACTGAAAAATAGGGGAGGTGGGATTGGAGCAAAGGGTACAGGATTTTTCTTGCCAAAGAAGCATTTGGTTTGTGTGCTTGTAGCGCAGTTCGGTGATGGAGTGTCCTGCCAGAAGCTTATGTGTTTAACTGTGTTTTGCTCACCATGCCCTAGTGAAAAGGGCTGGCACTCTTGATGCTGTGGCTTTTCTCTTTCTCACGGCCTTTTTTGTTATCCCGCAGAGGTTTGTTTCCATTAATAAAAATTCCTGCTCAGTTACTTATTTTGCGGTCTCTGTTAGCAAAGATATGTGCAACTGGAAACCATGAGTCACCAGATCTTCATTTAGTGATTCCTGGCCTTATGGTCAGCCAGTCTCTCCCTCTGCTGCTGTAGATCTGATGCAGCTTGCATGGTTGCAGTGCCATTATCTTCATTAATATCTTGATATACCCCTGTGGTAAGAGTATATAGATCACTTTTAACCCTGAGAATGTATTTCTCAGTAAGGATAACTTTCTGTAATCGTTCGGCCTTCAGTTCTTCCCCTTTTTTTTTATGCCCACCAGCTGATATCTTCTGAGTAAGGAACTAAAATAGCTATCTGAATTAGTGGGTGTACTGTTTGTTTCCAGGCTAAATCCCATGAGGCTTTTGCACTAATTGACCACGAGGCACAAATTGCCTTCCACGAGGCTAACACTGCTAGAAGCATTTGTCAAAATTAAACTGCATTCTGTTCCAATAGACTCAGATCTGGTGCATTGCTGCAAAAAGTGATGGTTATGCACATTTGGGGAAAGAGTGTGTTAATCTCATTTATTGAACCGCTGTGGTCATTTTCACTTGACATCTGATGACCCAAAAATTATTTGCAAAGATGGGAGAAAACATTTATCTCTGCACACAGGTGGAGAAGCTGACTTGCAGAGATGATATTTTGAACTCCATTCTCCTCCTGCCTTCCTGATCATTTGTTACTGACATACATTAGTGTTGGAGTTGGGTCTGAGCCTAAGTTTTTGAATTCCCATTCTCAAATGCAATTTTGCTAGACCATAGCTGCACTTTTTTTTTGGTCCATTTTAGATAGCCACATGTCCGAAGAAGGGCAATGAAGCTGGTGAAGGGTCTAGAGCACAAGTCTTATGAGGAGTGNTAGATCTGATGCAGCTTGCATGGTTGCAGTGCCATTATCTTCATTAATATCTTGATATACCCCTGTGGTAAGAGTATATAGATCACTTTTAACCCTGAGAATGTATTTCTCAGTAAGGATAACTTTCTGTAATCGTTCGGCCTTCAGTTCTTCCCCTTTTTTTTTATGCCCACCAGCTGATATCTTCTGAGTAAGGAACTAAAATAGCTATCTGAATTAGTGGGTGTACTGTTTGTTTCCAGGCTAAATCCCATGAGGCTTTTGCACTAATTGACCACGAGGCACAAATTGCCTTCCACGAGGCTAACACTGCTAGAAGCATTTGTCAAAATTAAACTGCATTCTGTTCCAATAGACTCAGATCTGGTGCATTGCTGCAAAAAGTGATGGTTATGCACATTTGGGGAAAGAGTGTGTTAATCTCATTTATTGAACCGCTGTGGTCATTTTCACTTGACATCTGATGACCCAAAAATTATTTGCAAAGATGGGAGAAAACATTTATCTCTGCACACAGGTGGAGAAGCTGACTTGCAGAGATGATATTTTGAACTCCATTCTCCTCCTGCCTTCCTGATCATTTGTTACTGACATACATTAGTGTTGGAGTTGGGTCTGAGCCTAAGTTTTTGAATTCCCATTCTCAAATGCAATTTTGCTAGACCATAGCTGCACTTTTTTTTTGGTCCATTTTAGATAGCCACATGTCCGAAGAAGGGCAATGAAGCTGGTGAAGGGTCTAGAGCACAAGTCTTATGAGGAGTGGCTAAGGGAACTGGGGTTGTTTAGCCTGGAGAAAAGGAGACTGGGGGGGAGACCTTATCGCTCTCTACAGGTATCTGGAAGGAGCTTGTAACAAGGCGGGTGTCGGTTTCTTTTCCCTAGTAACAAGCGATATGATAAGAGAAAATGGCCTCAAGTTGTGCCAGGGGAGGTTTAGATTGATTAGGAAAAATTTCTTCACGGAAAGGGTTGTCAAGCACTGGAACAGCCTACCCAGGGAAGTGGTTGAGTCCCCATCCCTGGAGGTATTTAAAAGACACGTAGATGTGTTGCTTAGGGACATGGTTTAGTGGTGGACTTGGCAGTGTTAGATTTACGGTTGGACTTGATGATCGTAAAGGTCTTTTCCAACCTAAACGATTCTATGAATCTGTAAATGAAACGATTTTATTCTAACATAATCTGGTGGATCTGCAGGAATTAAGGAATAACATTCCTGTAAACTTCAGCTTCTTCAGAAGCAACCTCTGTGGAGCTATTTCAGTATTTTCAAATAAAGTGAAAAATGCAGTGTGTGTGTGTGCATGGCATGGTGTGCCTTCAAGCTATACCCAGTGTTGATATATTTTAAACCTGTACAGCAGCATTTTAAGAAGAGAGAGTTTATGCTGTCCCTTTTTTTTAATCTTACAGTTGCCACAGTTTTAGTAATAATAACGTAGGGTTTTTGTTGTTTTTTTTTTTTAATAGCCTCCTAAGAACTGTTACACTCGCAGAAATGTGCTTCTAGAAGACTGGTCAGGTCCCTTTAAAATAAAATGAAAGTGAAAGCTAACCAGGCAGGACTTTGAGCTCTTCCAAAGATTAGTTAGTGCATTGTATGCAATCTTAAGAATCTAAGTATTTGCCCCCCGCCCCCCCTTAATCCCCTCCCCATCATGCTTTTTCCCTCTCCTCTGTTAAAGCATTGAATAACAAATTACAGAGTTGGAAAGGATTTTTATAAGTAGTTGTTCAGTTTATTCTCCTGTCCTAAGTTAGGACCAAGTCTACCTACACAGGTGACTTTGTAGGCTGTTGTAGTGTTTATCTAACCATGCAAGAACAGGGCTGTCCCTGGGAGCAGGCACTAGAAATGAAGGCATGGGCCTCTAGCTGAGCACGGTCCTGGCAGGCTCCACACTTGTAGCCTGTGGGTGACCTGTCTTCAGCCCTGTAGACTCACCAAGTGCCTGAGGCGTATGGCGCTGGGCCGGGGAGGTGACATCTTCCTTCCATCTTGTCCACACAGCTGTAGTTGCAGTGACGTGGTCTCTTCTGTGCTTTCCTGGGCTGGTGTGGCCATTCAGTCTCTCCTGGCTAGGCAGCCCACGTGTGGTGTTGGGGATGGAGAGGGTGGTGTGGTGCGGGGGCATAACCTGCTCCCATCTTGTGGGGCTTCAGCCCGGGGGTGAAGCTCATCCATGCAGCAGGCTGTATGACCATGTCTCCATCTGCCTCCAAGCACTGTGATATAAAAGGCCCAAAGCAGTGGTGCGTGTTAGGTGATGTGGTTGAGGAGCCTGTCTGCACATGCGTGTACCAAGGAACACAGAGGCACAATGGTGAGTGGGGGACCTGGGTGATACCCTGACCCAGCTACTCCCAGGCCCATCACAGGAGAGCAGTGAACTCATGAAGGCTTATCTCCGCACCCACGCACACAAAGGAGCACAGAGACACTGGCAGGTGGGGGAGCCCCAATAACCCACTTGGAGAAATGAGCCCCAGCCCTTCCCGGAGCTGTCCAGGGTACCCGTTGCCCCATGGCCCAGGGGTAATGCCTGTCTGCACATGTCAGCGGGAGGCTGGCTCCCCTTGCAGGCTGGGGGGCATAGGATGCAGGGGAAGAGCATTTGGGGATTGTGGGATGTTTAGGGAAGGAACCAAAGGCAGGGATCGAGGCCATTTGGGGAGGAACAAGTGTGGGGAAATTAAAAGGATAAAGGGATAAATAGGTCTGACCCTGTGTAAACAGGCCTGCTCTGTACCCTTGTCTGGCTGTGTCCTACAACCAGTCAGCACGTCTGTCCCATGTCCTTGTTAAACTCCATACCTGCTTTCCCAGGGAAGGGACGCTGTTCTGCGTGTACGTGTCTGTGTGGAGGTGTAAGCACTAGTGCCTGGAGCCAGACCGTGGGTCGGTGAGCCTGTGTGTCTGTGGTGCTAGCACCCAGTGCGAGTGTGTGATGGCTAGCAAGGGTCAAGATGGACTAGCCAGCAAGTAGGTAAGGTGGCCTGGGAGTGAGGCATGTGTGCATCTCTGAGAGTGAGACCACCAAAGGTGCTGGCTGCTGGAGGGACTGGCGGTCCTGGCCAGCTGCCAGAGAGAGAGTGGGGTCTGTGGTCGAGTGTGAGACCCCCAATTACTCGGGGGTCCACAGCGCACATGATGGTGCGTGAAGGGGTCTGTGCCACAGCAGCTCATATGTCCAGATGTCAGCAACTGGGGAGGTGAGTCTGGGGACAGCTGCTGCGAAGAGTAAGCCAGCTACTGGTGGATCCGTCTTATACACATGTGTGTGTATGAATTTCCCACTGATCGGTCAGGAAGGGGAACAGGGTGAGGCCATCGGTGCTGTTTGTGTGAGCATCTGTCTGTGTTGATCAGTGTGGCCAGCCACGTGTGTATTTGGGCATGTGTTATGTATGTGTGTCCGTGTGCGTGCCTGCTGGACATACATGCTCAGCCTCGCTAATAGGTGGACCTGGGGACACAAGCTGTGGCATCCTCACTCCTGTCAAGCTGCCAGGTTTGGCATCCCTCTGCTGGTATGCCAAGTGCCTCAACGTAGGAGTAACGCCAGGTATTCATAAAGCAGATGTGTGTTACACTGGCTGGTGTTTTTTTAATACTTCCTCTTCCTGCTCATATTAGTACAAAGACACACAGGTTTTTTGGTGGTTAGATTGTCATGTCACGCTACTGTATTCCTTCTCACCAAAATAACTTTCTCGTTATGAACATGTGTCTAACACTCTTCCTGTATTGCTGCAGTTGGGTCGGGCTGTGACATACCCAATATGGCTAATCTACACCACCATCCTGAGGCTTTTCAGGAATCCCCATCCTGCGATTACTCTGAAGGATCCTGAAGTGAAGTATGCATTGAGGCTGATTGATAAGGAGGTAAGTGCATGTACAGTGCTGAGCATGACCTCTCCATGGATACTGTGGAATGCTTATAGTTTCTTAAATCTTGGGTAATGTTGGAGCAGGGCAAATACTTGTATTTTAAGGAAAAGACTTCTTTATGTTCCTTGCCTAGTATAACTGAGTTCTGCAGTTCTGCAAGCAGCTTGTTTCCAAGCAGGATAGAGTGGAGAATGCTGCTTTAGAAATGAGCAAACTCGTAGTTTCTGTCACGTGTGTCTCATGTCATGGAGTACATCAGCAGAAATTCCTGAACTCTGCACTACTAGATTGGCTATGAGACAGAAGTCATGCTGTCAGGCAGAGCAGGCAGTTTTTTCATGGTCAGCAGCATTCATCATAGTTGTTGTCAGAACTATGTTGATACTGATTCCTGTTATTGGATGTACGTACTCTAATGTGTTACAGGAAGAAAGGTGTTTAAATTATGTTGTCCTGACAGCACCTGAGCTGTCTCAGCTTCTCTTTCTCTCTGTTAAAAGTAGAAGCTGTTCTGTACCTCCCGGGCTGCTCAACTGGCTTTTCAGAGGAAAGTCATGACCCTTTCAGGGGTGGATCTTGGTATCAGAAGTTGGTAACTCAACTTGTGGGAAGGGGACCAAAACCACAAAAGGTGAAAAGTCCAGATTTCCCTTGGATAAACTCACCATGAGTTTATGAGATAGAAATCTTGGCTTTTCAGGTGTGACTTCACACCTGAAGCTATTTTTATTGTTGGCTTTTTAAGTCAATGAGCTAGTCAGAAAGTTATCAGAAGAGTTTTGATGAAAAGGACTTTGGACTGGAACAGAGCTTTGCTTGAGGTATAGAGAGTGCACTGATAGCTTGGCTTTCATCTCTTCTGTCTGTCAAAGAAAACCATTACTGTCATTCCGAATCCGGGTTTCGTGGGAACTGAAAGCTTCCCCATGGCTTGACTGGGCAGCATTACTGAATTTATTTTCCATGGGTACTGCAACAACGCTATTATTATATACTCCCCACTTTCTCCTGAAATCTGTAGTATGTGGTTGCAGGTACAGTCTGCCTGACCTGCAGGAGGGGAGGGAAGCTTGAGGCACTGCACATGCTTCTGAGAATCAAGCTACTTGCAGGTTTCTGCTGTAGCAGTTTGTAACAGAAGAGAATTCACAGTTCACTTGACTTTTTTTTGCTAAATACTGATTTTTTTTTTCCTCACTCTGTTATTTTTCGTAAGCTTTTTTTTAATCTTGGGATGGAGGTACAGCTCTTATATAACCAGGTCAAATGCTGCTGCATGCGGTACCTTGATCAACTGAGAATATTTGACTGACAAATGTTTATAATTTTTTGCCTAAATGGGAAATGTGTCCTGGAAACAGAAGTTAATTTTGAAAATAATAACTTGGTACAATAAGTGCTAGTAGCTTTTAACATCCTGCCAAAAATCTGATCTTTGGTACTAAACTTCTCAACATTGCTATATCCACCTGTCTGGGAAAGTCAGTCTTTCTGATATGCTTCAGTTTGTATTTTACAAGCTATTAAATTTGAAGTAGTTGAGAACTTTAATCGAAAACCACCTGTCATTACACAAAAACATTTTAACTTGGGAAGAGAATCATGGCTAGTGTGGTTGTGGAGCCTACTCAAGAGCCTACTGTGTGGTTGGCTAGAGTTTACCTTCCATTGCAAGAGGAATTTCAGTATACTGTTTTTACCTTGTAGTGTTGCTCCTTTTGCTTGCTCAGCCTAGCTGAAGACCGTAATATTTTTAAAGTTTCTGCTGTTCCCATATTCCCTTTTTGTGACTATGAAGCTGTTGGTACCTACGCCAGCAGAGCACCAAAATGGTTTGTGTTTAAAACAAAAAATGAACAAATTAACTCCCTGTTCTGGGAGTAGCTGGGGGTTCTAATTTTTAACCTGATGTATTTTGATGATATAGTTGAGAGTATGGCCTTGCAGAAACTTTTCTTAGTGGGCTGTTGCCCAAGCAAAGGAACAAGAAGCTTGACCAGGAAGGGAAGTGGCAGGAACCGCTTAGACCGATTTCACAGCTAAAGAAAGTGGACTAGTGATTGCAATGGAAAACTGAGTCACATGTACTGGGCTGCCATACAGCAATACATGTATGTGAAATGTCAGGATTCCACAGTTACATAGAACTAGTTTTTATGTGTCTGCAATCTGAAGTTTGAAAAGCACTGGTCTAGAGAATGCCTAGTTTGACATATATGTATCTTTTAACACAGCTTAGCTTTTTGTGTATGAAAGCTGGAAATCAAACGTACCATTTTGTCAAGCTGTTGCGAGCAGAAGCCTTTCTTCCTCTACCCACTGTCTGCCTTTTACCCACCAGCTGAAATGTTAACATCTGCCCAAACTGAGTATGCCATACCTCCCATCTGTTGAACAGAGAAATAGAGGTCACAAGGCTGCTTCCTAGTGTTTAGCATAGGAAAAAAACTGTCATAATGTAGTTAGGTGTGCTAATTTAGTTTATGCCTTAAAAAAGCCCACAACCTCAGGGCTTTTTTGGTAATGGTAAGCATAATTCATTTGTTGCCTTTCAGTGGCTTCAGCAAAGCACCAGCCTGAAAAAACTGTTCTCCGGCTTTGCATTTGCAGTTGCGAGCGTGGAAAACTCCTCAGCACCTGCAACTTGAGACAGAAATGTGTGCTGGTAGCTGGAGGCCAAGGGTTTCCAGGCTCTTAGGGCAATGCCAAATGATGGCATTGGGGAACGCAGCAGAGATGACCCCGTGCTGGAAATGGCTTCTGCATCCTGTTTCAAGCTATCTTTAATCTAGCCTTGACTAACGACTTGCTGAATGGCATGCTCAGTGTCTTGGCCATGTAACACAGACAAGGCGTAGGAATGCTGATCTAAGTACTAGGAATTTCTTGAGCCTTTTAGTGTTTCTTACAATTGTCTCTTGTGATGGACCAAAATACTTGCGTTCAGATACCTTTGGCTAAGCTATCTCGACTTTAATTGATGAGATGATAAACTGGGAATTCAGAACTTTGTTCTTTCTGCATGCTGTTAAAGATGGCATCTTAAAATAAAGGATCATTGGCAAAATCCAGGTTTGAAGTAGTGAAGCTGGTGCTGAAATTTTCATACAGGAGCAGCAGCAGTCAGTGCGAGAGCAGCAGCGTTAAGTCCACGCTAGCTGTCTTTCTGGTGGAATTTTTCAATGGCAGTTACTGTTCCTGAATAGATATAAGTACAGAGAAGCCCCTTTTAGACTGCCACTCAGTTCCCTTCTTTCTTCAGCATTTACCTTAAAATGATTTATTGTGAAGAAAATTTCATCAGTGTGACCAGAACTCGTAACTGAAGACTAGATGCACTGTGATGATAAAGAAATCTGTCTCCATTGGTGACATTGAAAACAAAAAACCAAAAGGTTACAATATTTTATAGGGCGTTTATGAAATTTTCTCTAGGGCTAATGTCCCATAGGGCTTTAAAAAAAGAAAGTCACTGGATGAGGCATTAGGCTGTATGCTGTTTGTTTCTGTCTTTTTTTGCTGTCTTTTTCAATCCCATGAATGTGACCTGATTTTTAAGAGATAAAACTTAAGTAGTATAAGAAATAACATTTTATTTACTCTTTACCAAAATTTTATTCAAGGCATGACTTTCCTAGTAAAAGATTAAGAGTAATTATCTGAGCTGGACTGCATAAATTGTCATAATTTGATAATAAAGTTCTTATCCAAATAGTGCTCTTTTCAATTTTAATTAAGGATTAATTCAATTTTTATGGGGAAAATATTTTTAAGGCTCTTCATATAGCAAAGGGGACCAGGTTGCTACTTCCTAATCTTCTTGACAGCCACTAGTGTCTTCTGAAATCATCTGCTACATTGAAAGGGTTAATTCATCTGATTTTGAGATACCAAAATAAAAATTTTTTGGCCGTGAACTCCTGATTATTTAAACTTCAAATGAGAATTGAAGAACTGATTAATTTTTTATCTTGTGGCCTTTTCACAGAAGGCAATGTAAATGTTCATACTATTTAGAAAGTTATTGTTTAGTCTTAATCTGCATGAGAGTATCTTACTAAGTTTTGCTAGTCACATTTAAATATACATCGAACCAGTATTTGCATTTGTCTGTTTTATTTCTATTTTTACTTCTCAATTACTTCTAAAATATTTTGAGATAAAGTTAAATTTTCAGGGAGTTTGAATGAAAAGTTGACCTCTGCAGGATTGCCACATTCAGAGGAGTTCATATTTGCGTTATGTAAAAATTTCAGTTAGGATGCTGCTCTACCCCAAATATTTAATCCTGCAGGAAGCCAGACTAGGGTATTGGTTTTGCAAGTGAAATCACAAACATTTGTGATGATGGGGTGACAGACGGGGTACACCTGTCTCAGAGGGGAAAAGGATCTTTGCACAGGAGTTAGCAGGGCTCACTGAAAGAGCTTTAAACTAGATTTGAAGGGGAAAAGGGATAAAACCAGGCTTACCTAGAGATAAGCCTGGGGGCGGCACGCCAATGTTTGACAGACAGTGTGCTAGCGAGGTTCTTCGGTCTGCCGTCTCAGTGGAGGTAGGGGATGGTGATCCATGTGGCAGCAAAGACACAAGGGTTGTGGATGTGTTAGAAACCACAGAAGCACCTGAGAATGGTCACGTAGGAATTTGGGCTTCTGCCCCTAAAAAGGTGGTGGGATCAATAGCCCAGCTGAAGTGCACCTACACCAATGCACGCAGCATGGGCAACAAACAGGAGGAGCTGGAAGCCATTGTGCAGCTGAAAAACTATGACAGTTTCCATCATGGAAACGTGGTGGGATGACTCACTCGCACAACTGGAGTGCTGCAATGAATGGCTATAAACTCTTCAGAAGGGATAGGCAAGGAAGGAGAGATGGTGGGGTAGTCCGGTATGTTAGGGAGTGTTTTGACTGTCTAGAGCTTAACGATGGGTTGAGTGTTTATGGGTAAGAATCAGGGGGAAGGCCAACAAGGCAGTTATCATGGTGGGAGTCTGTTCTAGATCACCCAACCAGGATGAAGAGGCAGACGGAAGTTTCTATAAGCAGCTGGGAGAAGTCTCACAATTGCTAGCCCTTGTTCTCATGGGGGACTTCAACTTACCAGGTGTCTGCTGGAAATACAGTACAGCAGAGAGGAGACAGTCTAGGAGGCTCGGCATAGCGGTCACAAAATGATAGTTTTTGATTCTTGGAGAAGTAAGGAGGTAGCAGCAGAACTGCTGCCTTGGACTTCCTACTGCCCTACTTGGAGGGCAGACTTT
>VYZW01040877.1:66670-93069 GCA_013401315.1 Balaeniceps rex | reverse complement strand
AAAAAAAAAAGCCTTTGGAACAAACTGTAAAACAATGAAAAGCTCCGCGAAAGTGATTCAGCTGAAGCTTGTCGTCCTATCATCTGCAGCTAATGTGAACGAAGAATAAAGAAAGGCCACAAACCAATGTGACAAGCAAAGTCAGCCTGTTATCATCCCTGTTCTATCAGTAAATGAAACAATGGTTCTGAATGCCTAAAGATAATCCCATGGGCAGATAGTAATTTTACAGCCAGGTTTGGATCTAATAATACACTTGCAGCTTATATGAGATCTGTGATGTCACTTTCTCTCATCCCATCAGTTAGTACTGCAGATGTCATTTTAATTATATATTATCTTTCTTTGGTCAGTCAAATAATTTCAGTCCTGGATATTCCACTCATTTGGCTGATGTACAAAAACATTTAGTGGTTGTACTTTAGAAATTTTAATATATTACATTTATTCATGGATTCAAATTGTTGTAAAATGCTTTTCGCACTATTTACAGAAGAGCAAATTCACCCTGCTCAGCAGAAACAGCACAAATTTAATGCACCACTTAACACCTACTTTGAAGACTCCAGCAGGATTTAAGTGTTCAAATACCTTATCCTGATTATCTGCACAGGTTTAAATTTTTCCCTTAGGCACAATGTTTCCAGAAACAGGGCAGATAGACTGTTTGTTTACTTCAATAAGTGATAGTTTGATAGATTTTCATTTAATAATCTGATATGCAAATCATTATTCATGTAAGGGTTGTTTTTCTGTCATGTTATAGGTCAGTTCTTAACCTACCAGTCTGTTTTAAATGATGATATCTAGATAAAAGAGTCTTTCATGGTACTCAAAATTGAGACTCCTTTCTAAAACTGTGGGTTGAAACTAAGCCTCCTCAGCAGATGAAAGGCCAGAATTTCATTTGTAATCCATAGTAATAGCAACAATTGGAATGTAACAATTTAAGGATATTGCAAAATGTTATTTTTGGAAAATCACAAGAGATCTGTGGGAAAATCCAGTTTTCAAAATATGTGCCCTTTAAACAAGGAGAATTGGAGAGTTCATAGAGGCTGCAACACATTTGTTCTGGCATCTCCTGATTTTTCCAGTCATGCTGTCTGCTGTGAGTGCATAATTCAAGGTTACTGATCCATGCCAGGCAGGTGATGTTTCTGATGATGATGATCAGTTGTTTCTTGATGGTCTCAAGCTGATTTGAAACAAGAGGGTGACAAAGCACAGAGAAGTATCACCAGAACTGTATAAATTGGCATCTCATCTGGCAGTTTAGTCAATCTGGTTGGAGACCTATGGACTACCTGAATGCTTTTGGTGTAAGTGCAGAGCAGACAGAAGGAACAACGGGAGAAGAGTGTGAAGGCTGTGTTGCTGTGAACCACGCTGCCCGTGAGCCACGTGGTGTAAAGCCACAAAGAAGCTGTACGGTGCTGTCAGTCCTGGTGATGATCTGCCCTCCCATGAATCGGTATGGCCCTGGGATGCTCTGTACTCGACTGTGCTAGGTCTAGATCAAAAGAGTTTTTCCTCTGGTCAGCAGTTGCCAGTGAACAATTGCAATCCCCTCCAGTTTTCCCCACTTCTCATCCTCATTGCTACCAATCCTTTCCCTGATCCCTGGTAAGTACAGTCACTGGCTCTGCAGCCCCCCAGCTGCCCGCATGCCCAAGCAGACAGGAGTGATTCCTGGTATGTGGAGATCCTTTGGTTTTCCAGCCATGGGAGCCTAAAAATGTCAGGAAACTGAATTTTGAGGAAGTCTGAAACTAAGCTGTTTAAATGCTTGCAAAAGGGAGAGAGCTGCCCTTTCACTACTGGGTAGCAATAGTAATGTACTATAAGGAAGTGGTATCTTTTAATATCTTTCTGGGAAATGATGGCCTGGTTACAACTTTAATCTCTGGAACACTGATTCCCAGGGAAAAACGTGCAATGAGCTCCCCTAAACGCTTTACCTAAGGGGAAGAGGGACATGTGTGTGTGTACCTGCATTCTGGAGGATAAGGGACAATCTGAAAACCTAATTACTGTGGCACTCTGTTCTTTTCTCTTCCTTCCCCAGCAGTTCCCTGGAGTTTTTCCTTTTCATGAACTAATGAACTATTTTATTCAAGAGCTGCTTGAAAGGAGTTGAGCAGAGGTAATCCTCCTGAAAAAGTCTGATCCTCTCCTTGTCAAGGGAAAACTATACAATTACTAAGAAAACTTAGTTAAAAATTTGCTAAATACTATGTACATTCCAGGAGCTATGTGTGTGTTTGAACTGTGGAAATGCAGTACAGATGTTAAAAAGTAAATATTTTTCTAAGGAAACAGCAGATGGGAGGATTAGACACCTTCTAATACTGTGCAGTTTTCCTGCCTGTGTCAAAAACCAAGCAAAACTTGTTTATACTTGAAAGAAGGTGGTGTCCATTTAAGGATACACACTATATGGCAATATTAAATAATCCAATTTTACTGATTAATAAAGTCAGTAAACAAAGGATCAGTCTGGTCCTTCTGTTCTTCTAAGTCTGTAGGAGGGATGCCGCGATTCTGTTCCACTGGGCTGTTCTCACCATTTGATCATGTCGTTATCCACTGCCTTTGTTGGTAGGAAAAGTGAAGTAGGCTTTCCAGCAAGGTTTTCCAGTAAGACCAGCAAAGGTCTTAAAGATATAGAGGGAATTTGTGCTAAATAAGGGGTTTGAACCCAAATCTTAAACCTGTATCTCTGCTGTTTTAAGCAGAAGGTTGTCATTTCTCTAGTACATGTTAAAAATCTTGTGAACATTAAATCTGGTGTCTGTGGCTTGGGCAGCATACAGTGATTCTAAGAGGAAAAAAAAGTGGCATTATGTTATAAGGCATTTCAGTTATTCACCTTCTTTTAAAAACCAGGCCATTACTGCTTGCTTTTAAAATTGTGTTCCTTCCTTTGCACATTTGAAGAAAAATCCTTTTTTTCTTTATTTTTCTTTTTCTTGAAGATGTAATGAATTTTATTAACTTCCTTCGGATTTCTTAAGTGGGCATTTAAACATAGGAAGGGCTCAAAACCTTGAATGGAGATGAACTCAAAATTCGTATTACTTTTGATCACCAGTTGAAATTTCTTCATCACTCTGTTATCTTTCCCACGATGAATTGCAGGCCTACAAAATGTGATCTTTTGGTTTCAGGCCTAGGGTGAAGTGTCTGGCTGAGGTGCTTTCATCATGAAATGCAGTTCTGCAGTCTCTCTGCTCAAAAGAGGTCAAGGACAGAATAAATAACAAGAGCGGTGACTTTCTCACCTCCCTGGGGCGTGTTGATGGAGAAGCAGGAAGAGTTTTGCATTACTGCTGCATCTGTCCCAGTTCTGCAGCCCAGCACACCTGTGAGCCCAGCGCTTTATGCACTGCAGTCACAAGAAGACAGCAAATGTCTGCTTGGTTACCTGCTGCCAATAAGCACATGCCAGGTCTGCTTGCTATCACTCACCCGTTGCTCTTATCGCACTATTTCTACTGCCTCTGATCTGGTTATGGATCAGAGTATTTTATGGATCCTAGAGAAGGAACAGGCAGATGGTATCATGTATATATTATCTACCCTACTCCAGCAAACCCTGCAGCAACCGTAACAAAATAATCTTGGCATCTGGGACTCTTTCTCCAATACCTCCATCTCTCCCCACTCCCTTTTAGTCTTTTTCAGCCACTGCTGTGTATCTTCATTTCTTCTTCAGGGGGTGACAGGAGCGGTGGACACATCTCATATTTCACGTGTCCCACCTCAGCTACAGTCTGGGGTCCAAACCGCCGTCGTGCATGTGAGAAATCTCATTGACTTCTTGGAGCACTGCTCACAGGCTTCAGTTTGCAAGAACATAGACTTGTACCAAAGGACAGAAATTAAATCAAAGGACCACAGTGTTCATACTGATTAAGCTGGTGAAGTTTTTGGGTATCCAAAGTTGCCAAGAATGATCTTGCAGACAGTACTGGCAAAATGTGAGTATCTATGCAGAAAAAGCTAACCTCACTTTCTAAGAGATGTGTGGTGGAGCTCCTTCAGAGGGCCTTCCAAAAAATGGTATTTTTGCCCCTTTGTGGGCAGAACAGGGGAGGTTCAAACACCCCCTATAGCAGCATTAATGCACAGGAAGTCATTAGGCCAACAGGATGCCTTCAGAGTTACAGGGAGGAAGGACTTACATGCTTTTGTCAATAAGGTTTGCATGTATTTTCCTCCTGTTTTCACCAGTTGGTGTGGGAAGCGAAGATGGACATTTGGCTTTACTGATCTACAGCATATGAGAAACATCTTTTAATTGAGAAGGGTGGGATTTTTTGTGTTGAAAAAAGGCTTTTTCATCCAGAGTAAAAATAAATAAACCCACATGCTCAGTTGTTGGTAATGTCAAGTGTTTTAGTGACTTTTTAAAATTGTGTTTATATGGTAAAATCAGTTACTTAAAATACTGTTTATCAAAAATCCAGGCCAAAAGATAGCTCAAGGACTCTTTCAAATAATGTTTGCAGTAAAATTTCTCTGAAAAACTGGAGGAGGAAAGAATTAAAAGGCAAACCTGTCTTTTTCGAAGAAACTGCCCCATCCTTGAAGGGGAGATCAAAAGGTGCTGGTTGTTGTGGCTATACCCTGTTTTCCCTGTTCTTAATACTGAAGGGGAAGGAGTGGTCACAGCTCTGTTTTATGTGTCCATAAAAATAAGAAGAGCAAGAGCTCATTGTGCATTGAAGGTGGGATCCAGCAAACGCTGGTCTGTGTCACGGAGCTTTGGCTTGACCAGCACAGGTGAAAAATGGAGGATGAGGAAGCCAAAAAAAAGGTGGTTGTTCCTTATAAGGGCCTGGGTCTTCTGCTGCTTCTCTGCAGCCTAGACCTGGCCTACCCCATCATGAATTTTTTGCTTTACCCTCCCTTGTGATGGCAAGGGGACCCTGTGCTTGTTATCCAGAGAGAAGTTCAAACACTGAAAACCCTGTTTATGCCTGTGGTAATTCCCTGTAGGCAATAACGTCAGTGCTGGCCACTTGTCCCAGCCTGATCCTGTGCTAGTAATGAGTATTCGCAGCATGCATTTCAATGTCTGATTAAACCTTTCTGAAAGGCCATCTGTTTGAGGAGGATGTGGCATAGGCTTTAATACTTTTTATACCTAGTACTCAATACTGCTGTTTCATGACCTTAGGCATAAAGTTTGTCCCCTGGTTAGTTAGCATCTCTCCTGATACTCCAATCAGAGAAAGTAATTGGATCAAGGCTGTTGCAACCTGTTGGGTCACCGTGTGTCTTTGGGGAAATGTTCCTGGGTGTTTGGTCACAGAAGTTACATAGACCCAGTAAGACTTTGCTATGTCCAGGGCTGAGAAAAAGGTATCTGTTTTCTGGGAAGGGAGCAAAGCATCTCCAGCTACCTTTCTTTTCTAGCACTTGGGGCAGAATCTGATGTAGTCATATATCTGTTGATATATGCCAAATCAGTAAATAGTCTGGCCTTTCTGTTGCATGTTCTCATCTGTGCAAAATATCCAGCCTAAGCAGTGTTACATCTGTCTTTCAGGGTCATTTTCCTATAGGCTTGGAAGCACAGTTTCCCTTTGCGATTCCCTCAGCATAAAGTAAATCTTCTCCAACTTGTCTTTTCCCGCTTCCTGCCATTTGCTTTCCTTCATGGTACGGTCTCGGTATTCATCCCTTTGGCTGAAAGGAAAAAATGTCACCCTGAAGTTGTGCACATTCCCTTTCTTTTGTAACTCCTCTCTCTTACAGTTCCTCGTCTCTTCTGACGTTACCCTTGTGGTCTGCCCCTCCCAGTTTCTCAGAAGATCCTACTTTAGGTCACTGAAAGCCCTTCCTTTTTCTTGCTTAATCTGTGATCTGGTCTTCATCCAGGGTGTGGGGTTTTCAAATCAGCAAAGGGAATCTTGCCATAAAATGAAATCATCTGGAGATTAATTTTCTGCATAACAGGGTGGTGGCCTTTAATGCCAAGGTGGGATATAAGATCTAATCTTCATTTACATAGCCTTTATTTTTTTTACTTGCTCTTGATCTAAATCTGCAAGGGATCTGTTGACTGGGACTGGGAGTTTTATGTATTTATTTTACCTGGCAGTTCAGAGCAATAGCATGTTTGGGTACTTTCCCTCTACAAACAGACTTTCTTCTGACATATGTAACTAGAGCGTAGCATCTAAATTCTTAATTTAGAAAAAAAGTCACAGATTTACTGACCTAATTCCAATAACAGAGCTTTCCCTTTCTCTGTCAGTTTTAACATTTTAAGTTTTAACATTTTCAGGTTTGTCTTTCATATTTCATCCTTTTTTTTTTTTTTTTAACTTTTATCTGTTACTGGTTCACCATCCTTCCTCCCTGAGTCCCTCCCAGAACTAGGAAGGGAGTTGCAGCACTTGTGGTATTAGTGGGTGATCTTCAAATTTGTCTCTGTTAGTCTCTCTGTGTCTCTGTTTGGCTACAGTGACCTCTCTCAGCCCCACGCACCGCCTTCTTTTTGCAATACAGTATGACCTTTTCTGAAGCAGTTATGAAAAAGCCGTTCCATGATATTTCATTCTGGTTCAACCGTCTTGTCCATCTGTTGGCATGTTTTGATCTCTGGAGGTTTTTCCCTTGATCTGTCTCAACTGTTGGTATCTACTTTGCACTCCTTTAATATTTCTCCCTTTTCTCTTGTGTCTACTTACCTTAGCAGATCCATACTCCTACTTAGAAGAGGAGCCTGTCTTGCCAACAGGAGAACTATTTATGTGGCCAGCATTTGGATGCCAAGTTGCTTTTCTTTTGAACCTGGTGGCAAGTCAGTCTGACCATCTCAATGCACAAAGGTGACCAACTTTGTTTGCTGGGGCAATTCTCTTCTTGCCACTGTGCCCAGGCTGCCCCGGGGGCTGCCTCTCCCCAACCCAGCCTGCTGGAGCCAGCAGAGCCAGAGGCCTTTGCTAGACCCCACCCGCTCATGACCATATCTGGATTTTGAGGATAATTTAACATTAGAGTTACTTATTATTATGGAAAACAACAGATTGTCTGTCACTGGAAACCTTGAGGGGAGGCTTTCTAAAATGTGCCCTCAATGTCAGCTGGCTGCGAGGCAGGAATCCCTGCGTGGCATTCCTCTGTCTGCCTTTTGCTAAAGAGCAGCCTGAACGACTGCGGCAATTCCTCTCCCTCCCCAAAAATCCACCTAGGAAATCCTGCCTCCGTGGCAGTCAATGGCAGCCTTGCCCTGGCTTCATAGCCTGTGACTGTGCAGGGCTTTCTCCACTTTCTTTGCAGCAACTACCCTTCATTTTTCCCTCCCACTGGGATAAGCAAGCTATATCTAAGCGAGACAGAGACTAGAGGAGAGCCGAGCGCCTCCTTTCTCTCTTCAACAGAAATGTACACTTCTTAATAATGTAATCTCAATTAAAAACATACCAATTAAAATGGGCTTTTTAGTAGGTCTCTGGGGAGAGGGAGCCATAATTCACATTAAAATGTAAAGCTTCAGAAGCAGGGAGAGCTAGGTGCATTGCAAGTGCCCAAATATTCAGTGATTTTAATTACAATGGAAACTTGATAAATTGCTTTGTGCCACAATCCATTATTAACAGCTTAATGAATATCACTGCTGCCTGTTTTAAACTGCTCCACAGTGAAAATTGTTGTCAGTATTTCAGTTGCAAACTCTGACTTTTAGCGTGTTTGTCACTTGGCCCCTTAAAAAGGGGAAAAGGGTGAAAGTCTGCAGGCTTGGCTTTGGGTCTGGTTATGTTCTGCTGGCTGCAGCATCCCAAGAGAGAGACAGGAGGAAAGACGGAGCTTTTGTGTTTCACCAGTATTGGGACTGGCCAGGGGTTAAATCTGCTCCTTGCACAGTTTAAGAGCAGCGCCACAGCTGTTCTTTGGGCATGCAAAGGGCCCTTATGCCAGCTGAGGGGTCACCAGAGCACGGGGCTACCTTTACGTGTGGTTTCTCTGCACAATACCCATGAGGCTGGAGGACTGTTTGGGGTGTCTGCTCAGGAGCACAGGGAAGCAATAGTGTAACAGCCCATGATCAAGCATGCTGATGAGCTCATTTTGGAGTGAGCAAAGTGCAAGTTGGTTTGAATTTTCCGAGTTTTAGCTAGCAAAAAGCTGATCTGAGGTATGGAATTAGGCAAGTCCTTTTGAAGCACTGAAATGTAAACAGTGATTGTGCTCAGCTCTGAATGGAGATGAAACATTTATTTTTTTCTTGACAGTTATTATGGCTGTAATTGTGCTAATGTTAAGATGATGTATTTTTATATGTATATTTATAGTAAACTGGTACCTTTCCCCCCCTTTTCAAAGCAGCTTACTATTTCAAGGATAAAGGTTATTATTAGGAATGTTATTATTTTACATGCTAACAGCAGGTATAGTGGGCTTATAGTTGTGCCCCATTGAAGTGTTAAGCCGTATGGATTTAAATAGCTGTGGTCTGGCTTCCGAGATTTATTATTTATTATGGGTGTTCTGTTTTCACTTTTCACTTGATCGTGTGGTCTGACCGGAGGGTCACAGTCCCCAAAGCGGGGTTACTGCCAGGTGTTTGACAAGATCTTGACAAGATCTAGGTGAGATGCAAGGTAGATCTCAGGACAGAAATGACTGGGAACTGCTCTTCTGATTCAGAGAAGTCACAAGCATGTATATGGGATAAACATGATTTGTCTGAATGTAATTAATGTCTCAGGTTTTGCTATTATTATTCTGATTATGTTTTTCTGGGAAACAACAAAAGCGTATTCACTTTCCCCATCTCAGAAATGGCAGCATTACTCATAATGATGTCAACTTGCACCATGCCAATTACACTGAGCTCTCCTGGTTCATTATATCAATAATTACACACAGGATTTTTTTTTTCTTGTGAAAAATCTTTCATTGACAGAGGAGTAATGATGCCTGTAAGTTGCTTAAGTATTGCTCAGTCAGGGATATGTAAGATGTGGGAGATGTCCTCATATTTTCGGGGAGAAAGACAGCTGGTATTCTGGCATGCTGTTAATATTCATGTGTTGCTGAAGTTGTATTTTTTTTTTTAGTTTGACTTTAGGAAGCATTCCAGACCACAGAGCTGCCTGACTGTCATTTTTTATGCATCCCTGTACTGGCAGAGGACAAAGTGGCATGAAATATATGAAATGCCATCTAATTTTTCTTTTGTTCTTTATTTCACGCACACATGCTTCTTCTGTGTGTTTATCAGTGTGCACAAAATGCTTATATTTGCAAGATAATAGCTGTGTAAATACTAGAAAGTCGTATTGAAACTCTGTGAAGAAAAGGAGACCGGGGGAGAATCCTTCCTGCTACCGAGGAGCCATCTATTGGATAAAACCCATAACTGAACCGAGCATCCATGAAACTGCGGAGGATAACACAGTTTGTTATTGGTCACTGGGTAGCTGAAAATAATCCTTTCCTTCCCAGTGCCACTTTCACCCACTGCATTAGAAACCTGTACCTCTTCATGCACACAAGTGGAGAGTCAGATGTAGAGGCAATTTATGTCCTATAGGTAAAAGCCAGTTTAAAACAGCCAAAGATCCAGGATAAATCCTAATGTAGGGTGCAGGTGTGATCATGAATGGATAAGCCAGCAGTAGGATTGCCCGCCAGCAGTGGAGAGCAGTTTCTCAGAGAAGTAATAGAAAAGACAAGTGTTTTTTCCATATTGTTAATAAAGAACATAAATAGCACTAACTGTACGTTTTTTGTAACAGCACATGCTATTCATATCAGTCTCACAGCCATAATTAGTTTAGTTAAAAAAAAAAAAGATTTTTTTTAGTTACCCAGAATTACTTAAGGCCATCACAAAACTAAATAATGAGGTGTTCCTTCCCTCAAAATGTATGCAATCTATATGTAATGTGATGCAGAAAGAGAGGATCTTGAACAAACCATGGTGAGAAATGAGGGGGGACAGGATGTGAACAGTAAATTCCCAGGATGGCCCTGAAACATCCTGATGGCTCTTCAAGGTGAGTGGTGGGGCTTTGCAAGCATGTTAAAGAGAGCATATGGGGCAGGAAGAACAAAGGATAAAGAAGCAATAATGAGATTCCTGTGTGTTTTCTTGAATGTCAGGCAACTCCTAAAAACAGAACTGATTATTAATCAGGAATTAAATTTAAGCAAATACAATTATACTCTGTGGCAATAGAAAAGGAACAGAGGTTGCCTGCAACAGCAGCTTTTAGTCAGCAGTTTGAGTCAGCAGAGGGTCAAGCTTCTGGGTGTCAGACATTTAGCCTAAAACACTCCCTTCCTGCATCCTCCCTTCCTCCTGTGAATAGTGGAGGGGAGGAGCGTCGGGTGGTTTTACTGGGAGGCCAGATAAGCTTTGGGAGAGGATGCGTGCATACAGTGTGCAGCAGGGTGGTCAGCTTGCTGCTGATTTGGGAGTCGGTGCCCATTCCACACACTTGGCCTGGCCCAAGCTGTTCTTCTTCCCCAGCACCCAGTTATTTCTTCTCTTGCTGTATTTGCCCACTGTGTATTCTGATAACCTCACTCCTCCACCTCCAAGCAGCAAAACATCTGTGGGGCAGGAGAAGCTGAGCTACCATACACACACAAATCCAATATTTATTGTTTGTACTCTGATAATGCCAGGAGTTGTTATCGGAGCGTTGTTATCCTAAATGTTTTGCAAATAGAGAATAAGGAGGTTGCAGTCCACTGTTATTTGCTACCAGTGTCTCTTGCTCACCATGAAGCAGGGATTGGGAAAGCTGGATGAGACTCTCTCTCTAGCCATTGCATTTTGGGCTGTTTTCTGAGCCTTCCCCACACGTGCATGCAATGGAGGGAGCTGTGGTGGTTATACTGTTGTGCTGTGCTCTGGGCTGAGGTGGTCAGCCCAACGTGGCAGAGATGCCAACCAGCTGCCACAAAGTGCGTGACACTTGTTTGCCATTAGACTGAATTTCATGGAGAAACTTCATGCTTCTCTTAGACCCCCAGCTCGTTCTGCTCAGCCTGGTATTGGAAGGAAACTCCCCAGAAACAGAGACAATGGTCAGTTCATTAGGGGTGTAAATGGACCAGGCTGCAGGCAATCCCTTGGTTTTACACTGAAGAACTATTGAAAGGGTCTCCAACTCTCTAGGCAAGCCATAGGTTTCTCTGTGAGCCCACTTATTTAATGAAACAATCAAATAGGTGTGTGCCTTATTTTGTCTCTCCCATAATTGTAGTATCTCTTCATCCTACACATCACTTCAGCCAAGTTAGCCTCCAGCTAGGATCTTTGCAGCTCCCAGTCAACACTTAAGATTAAAAACAGCCTCCTCCTACAAGAGCCATAAAGAGTTTGTCTCAAATAGAAACAGTTCTTTTCTCTCTCTCCATTCACTAACAATTAGATCTGAAATTCAGATTTATTTTCATCCCTGGACTGTGTGGGAACATCTCGAGAAGGAGGCTGCTGTCTTTCAAGATGTGAGCCCTCTGGTGCCACTTGCAGCAGTTTAAGCTGAAGGGAGACGGGTCCCTAAGAAAATCTTGTTTTTAAGAACTCCTTCCAGCTTTATTTTCAGGTCAAATTAAGTTTGCCTATGTCTCTGTAGATTACTAACACTCTCACTTTAAGTTTGCATTTTGAAGGTCAGAAAAGTGCAAAATTTTTGAGGAAGAAACCAGCAGTACCTGAGCACTCTCCTCCCTCACCTCATGAACAGAGGCACTACCATGTGAAAATAGTTTTGTGGTTTTCAGCAGTATGATTTTTCTGTTATCAGCATGCTTTGTTAAAGACCTACTGAAGTAATATATGTGTAGAGACACACACATATACAAGTACAGGTTGAGGAGCCTCAGATGTTACGGGTGTAGCTGGGTGAAATCTAATGATCTGCAATATCTGCAGTGACTCACTGGAGGAGGGGAAACCTCTCCAGTGACGAAAATGGTTCAATGCTGGGGTGGACCGCCTGGGGAGGCTGTGGGAAGCTGGAGTTTGGCTGGGGTTTTAAGAATGGGTTAGACAAACAGCTGTCAGTGTTGGTTTGGCTGATGCTGCCTCATGGCAGCAGTTCCTTCCAGGCCTCTTTCCCCCATGTGACGGTGCTTTTGCCTTAAACTCTTTGAGTCTGTGTAAGTCTGTTTTCATCCTAGGTCTTAAAGGGTTTTCCAAGATCATCATTAGCTTTTCCTCACAGGGTTTTTTTAAGAGTTGATGCGTGTTGTACCGATTTTACAGATGGAGAAGCTGCACCAGTTATAACTGTGTTTTAAAGGCAAAAAAGGGAGTGCAACTTTAAGCATCCCAGCTTCTGTGGAGCTCAGTGCTTTAACCAGTAATTCATATCGGCCACTCTGCAGATTTAGTGGCAAACTCAGCCAATGAAATACATGTCATACTTGAATTTACACTTACTATTGTTTTTTTTTTTTTCTTTTAAATAGCATTGGTCACATATAGGAGATATGTTTTGTTACCATGTTTAATACTTTCCATGGTCAGGTACTTTCATCAATTTGCTGACCTACCTGCCCCTTCTGGGCCTGCCCAGCATTTCATGTAGCATTTTTGTGACATTATTGTAGGGTCACTTCATTTTTCTTTCAAGTAGAAAGCAAAGGCATTGCTGTGGCTTCTGACATCAAATGTGGTGTCACTGAATACTCACAGTGCTCCCTCATTGCTGTGAACTAGTGCCAGAAACTTGCATAGGAGTTTAGTGATGATAATATATGAAAATATCAGAAGAAGTCCAAAGTTATACAAAATCTTCTCAGTCTGGGGTTTCACTACAAATGTTAAGATCAGGCCAGGCTGGTGAAAGGCTGCTCCACTTTCCAAGTGGGCAGTCAGTGAATATTTTTTTTTTTTTATAAATTTACTCAGGTTTTTAATGCCAGTTATGTTGGTTTGTAAGACATGCCTGGCCTCAGACATTCAGCCCATTTACAATAAAAACTTTACAGTGGTGTCACCAGCTGATGGTAACAAATGAGAACAAAAGAGTTTTTTCTGCCAGGCTGAAAGCCTCCCAGCCACTCTCAAACAACTGCAGTTCAACAGACTCCAGGTCCTTCCAGAGCTGAGCATCACCCGTGAGAGCACCGTGCCCTCAACCTTCAAACGCACAAATTTGAGGGCTGTCAGCTCTGGCCTCCCAGTTAATTCCAGCTCCTGGGTTCAAGCACAAGGCAAAAGGACCATCTCTCTGAAATGTTTTGGGACTGGATGTAGTAGCAGAGAGACTGGCTTTTTTGTGATTTCACTGAGAAACCAAATGAAACCTGCAAGTGTTAGGGAGAGGTTGAATTTGATCCTTTCAAAGCAGTTTGGCAAAATGATAGTTTTAGTGGGACTGCATTTTGTGCTGCTTTTTCAAAGGGATCTGGGTAGCTACCACAGTGCTTTACTGATAACTTCAGGGTGACACAGGTTTGTCTCATCCAAGAAGATGGTTGCTAAACCAAACTTACAAAAAGTGACCTGGATATAAACTAATATAACAGTGTTTGTACGTTTGTAGGAAACTGAAATAATATGAGATGTGAGCTTTCTACCTGTTAGATGAGGATTCCGAAGCTTAGCTTCTGCTTTTTTGAGCTGCCATCAGAGCATTTGAGAAAGGCTAGGAGGGTCTGCACAGTTTATTGTGAGTGGTATTATATTAACAGCATCACATTTGTATGACTTGCACCACAGCAAGTGCTTTACAGAATACCGACCAATTATGTCTAGTTTGATTCCTTGATTCATCTTTAAGTTGCTTTTTGTAGTTCTGGGCTCTTTGGAACTCAAAATGGGGAGCTGAACTCTCAGAGTGGTGGAAAATTTGAGTATAGTTTGCAGAAAACACAACTGAAATCACAGCATTAAGAACAAAAATTCCAACTGACGTACATTTGGTAGTTTTCCTTAAGTAATTTTTGACTTCACCTTGCAGAGAAGTTGAGTGGCTCAATCTCTCTACCAAAAGCATAACCCAAGGGTCCCCTGGATCCCCAAAGTAGCGGTGAATTTGCCAAAAGGTCAGCCGGTATGTCAGTCTTAGGCATGAAAACACAGTTCCCTGTTTAGGATGGAAGGAGCTAGAAACATTCCCTGCCCCCCCAAGGACCCTTGCCTCCTGTGAGAAAAGTCACGATACATCACACATGTGAGCGATATATCTCTCCTGACAGTTGCAAAACTTAAAAGCAGTGATTTGAGGAGGGGTGATAGATACTGCCGGATCGGCCTTCCCCAGTATAGCACACATCTATTCTTCCAGTGTGTAGCACATAGCTCGTTACGGTTCTGTGCAGAATGATTTCTCTGCATGGCCAGGTGATGTTTAAGGAGACTAATGAGAGAAATGATACGGCCCAGAACACTGGTATCAGGGAATATATTGCAAGGTGTCTATCTTGGGGAAGCTGAAAGCAGGGCTTGTCTTATTATGTATTTCAAAGGGGATGTCTGTGTCGCCACCGAGTTAGACATGCACCCTGTCCTATACTGCATTCAAATTAGATTTTTTTCAAATAGTAGCATTCCATTCAATTTTCATTGGCTTAATGATAGGCTCTGTGTTGTACGGGGGCAAAACAAGAGTCTGTCGCACTGGCACGCCATTCTTTTGAAGCGGGAACTTGTTTCTGAGGTCATTGTAACATAACTATGCAAGTGTCAGAGGACAGGATAGAGGCTATTATGGGCTTCTGCTTTTTGTCAGGAAAATCAAACAAATGTCCCCGATGGAAGAAGGAAGCCAGCAGCTGTATGTGATGACCAGAGAATGTTTTTGTGCAGTGACGCTGTCACTACCTGGTCTGTTGTCAAACTGAAAAAACTGCCTCTTTTTTTTTTTTTTCTGCTGTCAACCAAAGTGAAGAAAACCCCTGTGAATTTTCATGAGATACCTTTTCCTCATTTCCAGCACTTAACAATCCAATTATATATGGTTTTATGCTAGTGTTTGCCTCTATTGCCATTGTTAGGGTTTTGAGTCAGAGTGATTTTTCTATCGTGATGGTGCGGAAGAAAAAATATGTTTCATTATGACTGGTTATAACCCTGGAAATCTTTTCTCTTGCTTGGGTTGATGATGATTTTTTATGTTGCATTCTATACTGATGCCTAAAGTGAAGTAGAATGAACCATAAGGAAGAGAAGCTTTGCTAAAATATAGCTCCTTCCACTGTGTAGAATTATCTTGAAAAAAGCTTGCATCTTTCTAATTTTATACTTTTTTTTCCCCACTATTATTCAAGTAGTTTTTACAAATGAATGTTGGTTTTGTAAGGATTGTTTATGAAGCCATTGCTCTTGGCAACCCCTGCTCACCTGTGAACAAACTACATGGCACAGATAAGGTATCTAGTTGTTTCTCGATCGGGTGACCTTATAAACAGATTCTGCAACACGACAAGATTTTAAATTCCTAACCAAATATATCGTGTGAGTAATAAAAAGAGCTCCTCAAAATGGCCACAGAGGCATTTCAGAGCACATCCTTGGGAATATCCACTCATGCTAGCATTCATTAAGTTTGCTTTCAGCAAAAATTCTCATGAATGAAATTTTATTCACTAGTCATTATGATTATTACTTTACTATTGTAGCAATAACCAGATGCTTTGTATAAGGCTGGGACCTGATTTTGTGTAAGGCTGGAGAAACATCTTATAGGGCCTTCAGAGAGTGTGTTGTCTAAATATAAGACCAGACTCAGCTAACAGCTCATGACCGGGAACTGCAAACCCTCAGAGAGCAATGAGTTTGTTTACAAGAAAATTCACAGCTAGAGAAGGATGAATGCAAGAACCATACCAAATATTATACCGTTTGAACTATAGTATGTTACAGTGTTACAACTCCACTGAAAAAGAATGTAATTATACATTTTTATGTTATAAAGGTAGTTTAGGTGATGATGACTAGCCTTATGGATAAAAGGGAATATCTCTACAGATGCAGTTCATTGCTGTACTGGACTAGTTTATCCACACACTAATGAACACACTGGTACTGGACTGTTCTGTTTTGTTTTTTTTTTATTTAAAAAATGTCCTAACCCAAATATAGGTACCAGGAAAATCCCTGAAGCATAGACTATGCTAAAGAGTTGGACTCTGAATTGTGCAATACATGGACTCCCAGAATGTGAATAAAGCCCTTCCTGGAAAAGTTAAATGAGATTTTTAGCTATGCACAGCTGAAGTGTGCATGAAGTCTTGTTTCCTCCAGTCTAGAGGAGCATAAAAGAGTGGAGGTATCCTATCACGCTGGAGGAGGACGACTGTGGCAAGGCAGTTGCAACTTTTGGCTTGCTGTATTAGAAATGAGAGACTAAGGAAGCATGACCAATTTGAATATGGAAATTGTGCCTAAGTTTAGGCACAAGGAAGTATTTTCAGAGCTGGAGCTCATTAGCTGAGCACAATGTGTATAATGTTGCTTTGTGTGCCTTCACTTACTGGGGGAAAAGCAAGTATCCTGTGCCTTGGAGGTGATGCAGTTTGACTGGCCAATTTGTAGAGTCCTTCAGCGCACAGTGGCTGGCACTGGCTACTGTCTGGAGCATTGATTCTTGGGTGTACCAGGGTGCAAGATGCACTGTGGTCATGGGACAAGGTGCATAATGTACACGGGCAAAATGAAAAGGTTCTGTGGGGTGGAGGGAAGGAGCTGTTGAAGAGGCAGTGTGCCAATCCCTCATATTACTCAAACCTCAAAATAACCATTCCTCTCTGCCTGTAGATCGGTCAGAACAGTTTGTTGGCAGCAGAGCTAAGCACAGGACACTAAGTATTTCTCCTCTTTTGTTGCCTCACTGCTCTCTTTTCGCATGTTGTGTGGAAAAGAAAAATCTGATTAAGTCCTTTGACATTTATAATTAATTAGTCCTTCCTTACTCTTATCTTGTTTGCCTGCCCTTTTCTTTGGCTTTTCCTTTTTCTACTTTATCTCTCAATCATCAGATTCAAGAAATCATTCAAATGATTTCTTTTTAACAGATAAATGCAGCTTTACAGCATTTTTTTTCTTTTGAAGAAAGACTTGGTCCCTTCTTTTGTCCATCCCACTGCACAAGTTGTCATGTTCTGGCACTGCAGTCACTTCTAAGTCCTTGAGCTATCATGTATTCTGTTGGTATTTGAGGAATTGAAAATCAATCACATAGCCTTATGGCTTAGGTTCAGCACAATTCTATTATGCCCACTCCCAAAAGTCAATTCAAACCTTTTGGGTTATATTTCAAAGCCTAATCAAGCTTGCTGTCCAGACTGGTTTGGAGTCAACTCACTCTTGTCCATAGGTCTGTTTATTAGAGTTTTTCTGTCAGAAACTAGCATGAAAGAAAGCAGTTTTCATAACAGTAGAATCATTCAGTGGGGATTTTGCAAAGACAAGCCACCCAAACAGGTTTTCTAGTAGAGGAATGCTTACTGTTGTAATGCATTTCTTCAAGTATGTTTAAAAAAAATTTTAAAAATGCTATGTTGGTACAAGTGTTCATAACTGTACTTTTCTCATAAAAAGATGCACTAGTTTACTGAGATCAGTTTCTAGTCCTGTCTTGTTAAGCTGGCACAGAAATTATTGTAGATGCAACCCTAAACCTAGATGGTGACTTTCATGCTTTGGACCACGTGAACAAATGAGGATGGTGCCTCCAAGGAGATGGGCCAACTCCTCTAAGCCTGAGTTGTGCCACCTCCACTTGGCAGGTGCACATGGGACTGTGCATTGACTATGTCAATCCCCTTACTTCCAGCCAGTGCCAAGAACTCACCCTGAGGATGAAAGAAGCTCTGTATGGAGCTGGCCATTAGCAATCCTCTGTGAAAATATGTACCTCCTATGTATTGGGGGCAGATCAGTCTCATCCCCCTGGGAAGAAAGCAGTGACCGGCTCTTAGTGATGGCATTTCCAGCTGATTTATAGAAGTCTCCTTGTTTGGTGAAAGGCTGGTGGCCGTTCTGTGGCAGCCAAGTGGGCAGCATAAATAGGAAACAGCTCTCTCTTTCCATCCTCTATGGGTAAAAGCATGGCTCTCTGACCCATTCTTTGTGCTTCTTCTTATCCTGTATTCTGCAGAGGCGCAGAGATTTTCTTCAGTGGATGCTCGACTCTCGTGACTCAGCTGACTCCCTGGCAGCCGGGGGTTTTGATGTGATCAGTCCATCTGCCACTTCCAGACAGATCGAGGCACCTCTTGCTGGCAGGGCCCCATCTGAAAAGGTTCAGAAGATGTTAACGGAGGATGAGATAGCAGGCCAAGCTTTCCTGTTCCTGATCGCTGGGTACGAGACCACCACTAGCACATTGTCCTTTGCCACGTACTTGCTAGCCACCAACCCAGAGTGCCAGGAGAAGGTGCTTCAGGAGGTTGATGAGTTCTCAGCAAAACACGTGAGTATGATGTGCTGGTGTGGAGCTTCATGCAGGGAGCAAGGCAATGTGAATGTTGTCATGCCACTGTGGCACCTGCATGACCCCTATTTGTCTCAGTTATGTAAACATATATTAACATTGTATTAATATTTTCAGCCAAAAAGTCAAAATTCATCTATATTGTTTCGGGTTTTTATGGAAACTGTTAAATAATGTCACTTTACAGCAACTGAAGAGATGGCCCAGAAACTTTGTGTCACAGTGAAAGCTTAACCTTTACAAAATATTTTACATTATTGAAATAAACCAGCTGTCGCCAGGCTCTAAAACTATACATTTCTGGTTTTTGCCTCTTGTCCAGATACTTTTATTGTTTTTGTGGTCAGTTTTATTTACTGATCTTTGTAAGGACATAAACACCGTTCTTATAAACCGTAAACTGCAAAGTTTTGCTTTAAATGTTCATAATTAATTTTTTTTCTTCAGCAGCAGAATATATGTGTTTGCTTCAAAAAAATCACAATATCTAATTCTCTTATACTGTGTTTCTCTTACTTCTCCTTCACTATCTGTACTTCCCAAGGGTGTTTATGTTTCCTGGATAACCATTAACAATATTTTGTATATCTAGCAGACCATGCAGCAGCCATTCTTACACCCTACACTCTCTGCACATGTTGTTAGTTTTGAGAATTCAGATCGAGGGTCTTTTTCTTTTCATGAATGCTTTTATAATGGATCATGAAGCTGACAGGAATAAAATGACACCAGGTATGGCTGTCTTGCAGGATTTTAGCTGCTGGATTTGCATGCTGAAAGCCCTAACTGTACAGTTTGGGGAGTTTCATACTTTATAGGCATTCCATCCTCTTTGTTGTACTTCCAGAACAAGAAAAGAGTTGTATAATTTTCTGCTTTGCTGGTAATAGAAAATTCCCGACTATGCAGAGTGTGCCCATTCAAAAGCTACCATTTCCCTCCTTTTGCTTATGCAAACATAAAAGCCACGATTTAAGTACACAGAAAATGTTGTCTTTTGTCTTGCATGACGAGGTTCT
This sequence comes from Balaeniceps rex, assembly GCA_013401315.1. Lineage (NCBI taxonomy): Eukaryota > Metazoa > Chordata > Aves > Pelecaniformes > Balaenicipitidae > Balaeniceps > Balaeniceps rex. Next base: position 73,631 of record VYZW01040877.1, on the reverse strand, counting down.
GAGCATGGTGGTTCTCCTTCTAAGATAGCTTTTGCTCTGAGGATGCAGATGGATGACAGCAGTGGAGGTAGGACTGTGCAATCTGATCCACAGAGCTTTTTCTCAGTGCATACTTCATACCTCTGGTGTGAGTTCACTCAATACAATGAATCCATTGATGTGTTATGTTCTAACCTATAGGGCCTTAGGTTATTAGCTCTACAACACTCCAGCTGGAGCGTATTTACTTGTTTCATTCAAATACGACAGACCTAATTATGCCCTCATGTCCAGTTAGTTCAACTGACTTCCTTAAGACCTGCAAAGATGTGAAGGTGCAACTTGGCCCGGAATATGTGCAGTTTACTGGTTAATACCGGTGGCAGAGTTGTACATAGAAACCCCTGTTATGCAGCCTCAAGGAAAATATGGTTCATCTTTTGAGCAGTTCCTGAAAACTGACAGCCTAAGAAACCAAAGTGAAATTGCTGGGAGAGGTATCCAATCTGATAGGTATGGGATATTATTCATATCTGTCTGTAGATGGGGTTATGAATTAGTAAACTTTTCCATGTAAGTGCACAGAAAGCTGACTGCAAGCAGTCATTAACTGGCCGATTGCTTACAGACATTTCATGCAGGGAGACCATGTATATGGTTATGTCTACGTTAACAAGTAGCGTGCTCCCGTAGACACAGATTCGTCATCTAGCACAGTTGGTAGTGAGGGCTGTTGGGTGCACACTGTACACACCTCAGGAGTTTATTTTGGGTTAGTTTGAGTCTGACCCTGTGTACCAAATTCCCCTTAGCAGTTGGACCGATCTTCTGGGTTAGTTCCAGTTAAAGGAGCCCTTGCTGTGCACTTGGAGTCTGCAGTGTGAACCAGTGCAAGAGACTTGCATGTGAGTGTGCTCCTGATTCAAGCTGGAGAACTAAATGGACCTTATGTTCTATATGGTCTGTCTGAACTGTCACTCACTATTAGTAGTATTTTAATAATACTACAATTCGAACATGTAATGCTTGACTCTCTTGGTTCTCTAACAGGAATATTTTGCTGATAATTGCAGCTTTGCAGCATCTGGGAGAGGTTGTGGAGCTACGGACACTCGTGGCAGAGGAGTTAAAATTTGGTGTAGAGAGATGGCACTCAAATTAAATGAATGATTTTTGCAGGTCAGCACTGTACGCAGTCTGTGTGGTGCCCCAACCCAAACTGGTGGCCTCATCCCAAACCATGCTGTCCCATGTCATATATTGTTTGGAAGTACCTTTTAAATCACTTCCCCATACTTTACTAGTTTTCAGGTTTAGCTTTAGATGATCCACATATGGCTGTATGGCCAAGGAGAAGAAGGAGAGAAGGATTAACTATTCATCTGCTGTCCTTGATACCAGAAAATTCATAGATCTAATCTGTGCAGCCCATCCTTCAAAAGATTTCCTATTATAAACAGCTTGTGATTTGAGGGTGGGCAATGCACTGCTTAAGGAGCCCATCCCAGACTAAGGAAAAGGATGCAGCAGTTCAGTCCCCTTAGTGACTGCAATTAACTACTTTTAGCCTAGAAGATAAGATCTATGTGAACGGTTTGCAAGTTGCGGGAGCAGAAGCTATTTTAAAACTGGGAATATATAGATGCTATGTTCAGTTGTCATGCAAGGGAGAAGAAGGGAGGGGGCATAGCAGCTACAGGCTCACAATTAGTTATCAAGTCAGTTGCTAAGAAATTTGATTAGGTTATTGCTTGTGCTCAGCACATCAGCTTTGCTCTTATCAAGGTGCTTTGCAATTTTCAGAAAGAAAGGTCTTTAGAAGGCCAAAACATGGAGAATGGTACAGTCAGGTTGTTTTGATGGGTGGTGGTGGACTGCTTTGATTTGCAGATATGCAAGTGTTAAACACAGTACCCTCTTCAGCCAAATTTATACTCAGGTAATTATAACTACAAAAATGCTCTCCACCACGTCCCCCTTCCTTCCTCTAACCATTTCAGTTGCTTCATGCAGCATGTTTTATTGCCCTAATCTGTGGTGTAGAGCTGCGGTCTGATTTTACAGCAGCTGCTGTGTATCATCCCAGAGATGGCTGTACTTTGGTGGTGGACAGAGTGATTTATACACTCATTTACTAAAGTTTATAAAGACATGTGAGAGCCGTCTGAGAAAAGGTGCTATAAATGACAGGCGCAGTTCCAGATTTTTTGGCACACCAGTCAAAAACTCCAAGCACAGTGACCTTGTGATAGCCAGTAAGGAGAGCAAGGTCGGTCCAGCGTACAGCAGTATTTTGGTGGCTCTGGGTGTTGTACTTGAGGATACCCCTGAGTTTGCTCTGATCTTCATCTGTCTTGCTTGCACAGTGGTTACCTTAGCAGAATGGGACAGCATGAAGGGGAAAGAGAAAGCCAAGGTACTGCTGTGTTAGAGATCCCTGTGCTAGTTTGGTGCAAGCTGCTGTGGTGTGGTGCAGAAATAGGAGGTTAGGTGCTGGAAGTGGTCTAGCCCCAGTGTTGTGCCGGGAGTCGGGAGCCCAGAGGAGAGGCAGGTCTGACTGACTGCGTTATACTGCTGTGTTGTGTCCAGCCAAGTTTGTCTCAGAGCTCTCCTGGGAGATGCCTCTGCTTCTCTCCACCACACTGCCCGAATACACTGTAGAGATGGCACTTCCAGGCCAGTGTCCTTGGAAAAGAGTGCCTGGAGCGAGTCAGGGGTTGTCAGCTCTTTTTTTACCTCCAGGACCTTCCGCATCTTTTCGCTAAAGGACTTTTTAGGTCTTCTCTTGGCTGATAGCTCAGTGTGAAGGCTTGATGATGTCTCTTTCCCTGAAAGTGAGAAGAGGCACCTGGCCCATTTCAGAGCCTGGCAAGCAGGAGAAACCTCTGTCCTTGGTTATTGTAGAGGGCAGGACACACAAGTTATTGCCCTCCTCACCTCTGTCTGGATCTTTGGGGTGTAGGGAAAGGGAGTGCACAGCTTTTCATTGTGTCTGGGGAAGCAGAGAGACAGGGTACTGAGTGGTGACTACTGTCACCACACACTGCATCTTCCCATTCTACCTGTGAATCCCTGTGTCTGCTCCAACTGGGAAAGACAAGTTTGAGCATAATTCCCCTAACAGACGAGCTGAAATTAAAATTGTAGACACTCTGACCTGGCCCTCTTCATTAATCCCTTTTTGGGGGTGTAGTATGTGCCCTGCGAAGGGCCATCCACTGAAAGTAAGATGCACCTATTTGCTGCAAGCTTGTTGCTGGGTGTGCAGCTTGCTTTGGTACCGTGAAGACAAGATAAACAAGATGAAAAGAGAGTTAAATATGAGCTAGTGGGGGCAGGACGCCTACATCTGTGTGTGTATAAAAGAATATTGCTTTCTGCAGAGACCACAGATCTGTTTCCAGGACAGCAGAGAGGGGTAAGATCTTCAGAAGGTTGTAAACTGGCACAACGTGTTTGGTATTAGTACAGGTATGATGACATGCATCAGCTGAGAAGCTAGCGTGGTATATACCAGTAAAAGAGGACGGCAGGGCAGGAGGGGGGGAAGGTTGCTATTTCAAGACCAGATTATTTTTATAGGGCTTGTGGCTAACCATCCCTGAACTATTAGAAGCTATACAGTTGTGAAAGAGATGTTTTTATCCACATTAACCAGGTGAGAAGGAATACACCCATGGTTTTCACCCTCTCCATTTCAGTCAAAAATGATCCCTGTGCGGAGTTGCTAGAGAGCCCTTCAGAAGACATGTATTTATGAACAGTTTTTGTACTTGTGACTGATTATTTTGTTGTAAAAGCAAGTTGATTTTTTTTGTGTGTGTGGTTAGCAAAAGTGTAGCAAGCCTGCAGCATGCATTTGTTCTGAGCAGATGGACGCTTGCTTCTGAGCCCCACTGCACTCTGAGCTGCTCTGTGTGTTTTGTCCTAAGCCACAGTGCTTAGGGCATGAAAAATTGCTGCATCTTCCACGCTGGGAATTCCCTTAATATGAGGTCTCTCTTTCTTACCTCTCTTCCCTTTTTAGCATTTAAATGTGTCTCTCCCTCCTTCCCTCCTTCCCTCCTCCCTCCTCTCAAGCCTGAGTCATTCACAATTATAATTTTTTTTTTCTTGTTTTACTGGACTGCACAATTTTAGACAGGAAGAGTAGTGGCACAAAACAGATTGCAAAAACATAGATGATCAAGTTAACTTCTCATAAGAAGTTATTTGTTGCCCTTAGGTGAAATGTGGTAAGTGTATGTGCTCCTGATCTGTTGCAAAGTACACAGATCAGGTTAAACCACTGAAATTAGGTAATTTTCTTGAGGGAGGGAAAGCAAGTATGCTTTGGGGCAGCTAAGGAGGGCAAAAGAGGTATAAGAGTGAACTGCTCTGCCTCCATGTAATAAAGAAATGCATACTTGAAGGTGCCGAGCATAGAGAAATCTGGAGCAAGGACCACCCTGAATTCTAATCTCGGCTTCAGCAATAATTTACTGCACATTCTCAGTAATAGACAACCGTGTCTTGCATTAACAAATGGGAAGACTTGGTACTTACAAGTTTTGGTTTTTAGCTCGTATCTACATAAACCTCTCATCACTTAAAGCACCAGAAGAAACAGTTGCATTAAAGGCCTACTGCTAGTTACAGAACCTGAGACGTGTTTCTGCACTGATATGCAAGGCTGCCGGGGCTCTGTGCTAGCCAGAAGAGGTCTGGGGAAGGACAGAGTAGCAGCTCTCTCCTCCTTGTTGCTAATGCCTAAGAATACTTTCAGGACCCCTGGCAAAGGTGAAGGAGTCAGGAGTAGTAAATAAAAGTAAATAGATGAAAGGGCAGCTGTTACTGTAAAACATTCATTGGAGACTGCAAGACCAACTGGGTTTTCCATTTTTAAATTTCCATATTTTTAAAATGCCATGTACAGCTTTTATTTATCACTGCTTGGTACGATACTTAGAAACATCGGTGTGGAGAGGAACGAAGAGCAGGATAAGCCCCAGCATGTCTCTGGGGCTCATCCAGTTTCCTATCCACACAAAGCACTAGCGTAACTATTCAGTGTTGGTGTGACTTACCAACATTTTCACCACTGGCTAGAGCCCATAAAGTTTAAAGAAACTTCAAAGTCCTGCCATACTCTCTCAGTATTTAAATGGAGATTTGGAGGTTTTTCCTTAATGGAAAGAAATCTTCCTGTTCCCCTAAATACTTGCTTTTCTGTTGCTCTAGGGCCTGGGAATATTTTCAATATGTCTAATTGAAAACGTTGACCAGACTATGCTTCAACTGTATTCCTTCATGTCAATAATATTGAATGATGCCAGTCCAAAGTCATTGCAATCCATAGTTTCATGTATGAAAAGGTACAGTTTAATTCCATTTTAACTGCTGTGTGTGGTCAGTTGTGAATGGGACGGGATGAACTGGACTGATACGTAAGCTCCTCCTTTATGATTTATGACTTTGGTGCTGTAATTGATCAAACGTACTGGGTGTGGCAGTTGCTCATCTGGGGTAACTTGGCACGTCATCGTTGACTTGAGTGGAGTCATACTATTTTACATGGGTTTATGATTCTGTTCTTCTCATTGAAGAGCTCCTTCACTAATATCTCTGCAGTCTAGTGGAGATGTCTTATTGTGAAGAGATTTTGCCATTTCAAAATTTTCCCTTCCCATAAAATTCCCAGAGAGCAGTGAGAGGTAGGACCATTTTTATGGTGTCTGTGCTTTAGATTTTTTAGCTGTTTATGCAGAGAATCTCCTTGGTAGCACTGCTTTCTCTGAGCATTAGTGAAAATGAGAGGTGAATGTTAGAGAGATGGCACTGTCAGGGAATTACCACAACAATTTGCATGAGTTTGGTGCCTTTCATGCAGTATCTCAAGGCACTGTGCTCTCAGAAGCTTGCAACTACAGAGACTAAGCTTCACTAAGCAAATATTGCTGACGGTGGAGGCTTGCATTTATCAAGGGAGACTGAACTGTAAATAGTTTGCAGAAAAAAGTCCACAGAAGAGAGTCGCTGTTACACATGCATACACATACACACACAAACCATACAAAACCGGTAAGTACAAGCAATATTGTACGGTGGTGCTGTTTATTCTATTTATTCATATGAAGGAAATGACCCTCTGATTTCTTTATTTGTTTAAGAAGATGTTGCAGAGCCTCACATCATTCATGAGTGTCAGCTGTCAGCAATCAGTTTTGTTGTTACCAAATAAAAAGATGCTTTTAAACATGTAGAAACTGAATGCTGTTAGGGTATATTTCTGCAGTTCTTCATACAATCGCTTAGTGTCTGAAATCAGTTAATTATCTTTGTCTCATGGTGCTTCTGTACATACAGGTTGAAGATTGCTAAGTCAGGAGAAGACAATAAGCCCTTCCCTGCATTTCCCCCCTTCTCTTAGTACCTGGAATCTACTGATTTGTATGCAGGCTTTGGACTCAGGAGACCCAAAGTCACTTTTCTTGGGCAGAGGTTCTTTTGGTTCCTAACTCTTCCTAACTTTCAACCACGTAAGGACCTCTGAGATTCAGGACTTTGGTCTCTTCACTGACTTGAGTCTCTGCTGTATAAGGAGAAGTAGCCTGAGAAATCTCTTTAGCCCAAGCCCGCCTCATCTATGCCCACTTTGCCACAAGCCTGTTCCTAGATTCAGATGCTGAGGGGAAGCACCTAGGGGGGGAAGCTTGGGATCAGTTAGCTCACTGTGCAAGCCTTAGCAGGTATCTCTGCACTGGTTGCCTTCTGTCCCAGGCACCCTCACAGTGCCAGCCAGAGAAGTTGTCCTGGAGGCATTTCTGGAAGATTGCTCCCACTTTACAGAAGCTGTGGTTTGTAGGCAGCCACAGTCATCCTTTGGCAGAAGCATGGGCAAGCAGGAAGAGTGTGACCAGCCAGGAGCCACATGAGGGCAAGTCTTTTTGCTTACCACGTATCTGTAGTTCTTACACTGTATCTACAAGTCTTTGCTCTCCAC